>PVKE010017591.1:0-30648 GCA_004027555.1 Craseonycteris thonglongyai
GTAACAATGACTGGTTAGCAGCAGTAATGATGGCTGTTTAGTAAGAGTGGTTCCTGCTTAGTAATAGTAACAATGACTGGTTAGCAGCAGTAATGATGGCTGTTTAGTAAGAGTGGTTCCTGCTTAGTAATAGTAACAATGACTGGTTAGCAACAGTGGTTGTGCCTGGTTAGTAATAGTAACGATGGCTGTTCAGTTACAGTAGTGACGACTGGTTAGCAACAGTAGTAATGGCTGTATAGTAACAGTAGCGGCATCTGGTTAGGGAAGGGAGCGGCGCCCGGTCAGGGACTGGAGACACCCGGTCAGGGACGGGAGAGGTGCCCGGTCAGGGACTGGAGACACCCGGTCAGGGACGGGAGAGACGCCCGGTTAGGAACAGGGGAGACGCCCGGTCAGGGACGGGAGAGGCGCCCGGTCAGGGACGGGAGAGGCGCCCGGTCAGGGACGGGAGAGACGCCCGGTTAGGAACAGGGGAGACGCCTGGTTAGGGACGGGAGAGGCGCCTTAGGGACGGGAGAGACGCCCGGTTAGGAACAGGGGAGACGCCCGGTCAGGGACGGGAGAGGCGCCCGGTCAGGGACGGGCGAGGCGCCCGGTTAGGGACGGGAGACGCCTGGTTAGGGACGGGAGAGGCGCCTGGTTAGGGATGGGAGAGGCGCCTTAGGGACGGGAGACACCCGGTTAGGGACGGGAGAGGCGCCCGGTTAGGGACGGGAGAGGCGCCTGGTTAGGGACGGGAGCGGCGCCCGGTTAGGGACGGGAGCGGCGCCCGGTTAGGGACGGGAGACACCCGGTTAGGGACGGGAGCGGCGCCCGGTTAGGGACAGTAGTGATGGCTACACCCCTAGTATTGATGGGAGCACCCTGTCACATAGCCTGTAAGTTGGAAGTGACCGGTGAAGGTGAAGCTGTGTCCTGCCTCCTGGGATGGGCAGGGGGCTGTTACCTTGTTAGCAGTTTGTGGTGAGTTGTCAGTCTTGGGGTGCGGCTCTGGGGGGCGTCCTTCTCGTGGCTTCTGACCCCACCCATCGTGGTTGCCGTGACCTGGGGTCTGCGTCTGCTGCCTCTTCCTGAGCCATTGGTCTGGACGTGGAGCAGAATGGATCCAGAGCCCCCCTGACCCGCTCCAAGCTCAGGGCCCAGGGGACACGGGAGAGGGGCGTCACGCACCCCTGACCCAGGTGGTGCCGGGCGCTCGTGGGGCCGCTGGGTGAGGAGTGTCGTGGGAACTGTGAGGGGTGCTGGGGGGCTAGAAGGAGCCCCCCGTGGGTGTCCGTCTCCCGGGGAGGCCTTCCTGTGCCCTGGGGAGAAGCTGCAGAGACCCCCCCTGGGCCCGGGGTCTCCTGCTACTGGGGACGCAGGCCCGCCCGCCGCCGCCTGCCTAGCTCACTGGCACTGGGGGTGCACAGGCGTGGCCGGGGGGTCAGGAGCAGCCCCCAGAGCTGGGCACCCCCTCAGGAGCTGGGGCACCGGCTGGTCAGTGGGCCGCTGCTTCCTTCGCCGCCGCCGTGCTCTGAGTGTTCTGTTGGGCACGCTGAATTATTTAGTGAGTTGAGCATTTGGGTTTTATTTGCTAAGTGGTTTTGTTGTGTGAGTGTCTCTGGAACAAGTCTTTAATTTTTCATTTGTGAGTTTAGGGTTCTTTTTCTTTTTTTGTTTCTTAATCTGTCTCCTCAGACCTCATCTGAGGCCAGCTTTTCACGAACCCCCTGTGGGTACTCGGATGCGCCCGTCTTTGCACACAGTTTGCCTCTGCGTATCCGCGCGGATTGCGCTTTCAGACCCCGTTTTACTAGAAGTAAAATGCTAGGGGTGTTCTCCGGACGGAAGGGCGGGAGGCCATGCCGTCATTGCTGGAAGTTTCCCGGGTTCGGGGAGCAGGTCCGCGTGGGCGTGTCCACTCCAGGCTGTGCCCCGGTTTGGCTGCGCGGGCGCCGTGTGCGTAGAGCGCTGTCGCAGGGGCTGAGACAGCGGGGCCAAGGCCTGCTGCCAGGCGTGCTCCCGCACCCACGCGCCAGCCCGGAGTCCCACGTGCCGCTTCCTCTGACCGCGGAACAATGACGGTCAGCACCGGAACGAGCTGTCTTCCCAATTTGCTGTGATTACTCGTTCCGTTGGAACCTCCTTGGTGACTGAAATATGTATTTACTGAAATACGGGGGGGATCTGCTGGTACCCCCCCGATGACGCGGCTGCCCTCTAGAAGGTTCTGTGTGCGCCCGAATGTAGCGTGTGACACCTGCGTCCTTCAGAGTCCTCACCGATGTGGGCGTTAGCTGGTGCGGGAGGGACCCCGGCTCGTGCGGGAGGGACCCCGGCTGGCGCACAAGGGGAGGTCCCTTCTGCAGATGCCCAAAGGTCGAAGCTCATGAGAACATTAGTGTGTAACGTCGTCTCACGCGTGTTTATGAGCTGCCGCGCTGTGCGCAGCGTGGTCCGCGTGGGAGATGAGGATAAGGGAAGATCGCGTGGTCGCTACACAGGCCTGTCCTCGCTGCGTCTGCATCTGCACGTGTGCGTCTGGTCTGCACGCATCTGGACCGCAGTCGTGCTGCTGTCCACGCTCGAACGGGCTGTATCGGGAGCTCTGAGTGCGCCTGGTGGACAACACCGGCAGGGTCTCTCCCTTCCGGCCCGAGAGACCGGTTGCCGGGCAGGGGACTCGGAGTCTTAGGCCGGGTGACCTGCCCGCGCGGCCGGCGCCCCGTGGACTTGGTGGGTCTCATTCCCATGTGGGACGTGAGGGTCCGTCCCGGCCGCTCCCCGCGGGCCGTGGTTTCCTATCGGGAGGCTCTTGGCTTCCGTGGCTGACCTGCCGGGCCGCCGTCATTCGCTGCGTTTTGGCCTCACAGCGAAGTCCTCTGTGTGCTCTGGAAGCGGCTCGTCTTCCTCTGGTTTGGCCCCGGGCGGTGGCTTCCCAAAGGGAACACGTTAAACAGCGAAGGGGGCTGTCAGAGGACTGTGTGTCCACCCTCGACGTCGGCCGCACGGTGGGCTCACCGAGGAAACAGGCTTCTTCTTGACTCTGTTCCCCCCGAGCTCAGGCCAAGGCGGGGACCGGGCGCGGTGGGGTTAGCGAGCCCGGCGGGGGTAGAACATAACGGGGACCCCATGCTGAGAAATGTGAAAGTACTGTCTCTCACAGACACGTTTATTTGACCAACAAACCGCTTGTGCTTTGGCTTTAGGCGTTCACAGTTACGCGTTCGCGAGCGGAGCGGCGGGACTGCACACCGAATAGACGGGCGCCTTGCCTTCTGCGCGTTTGCACATCCTCCTCGGAGGCCAAGAGGGTGTAAATATAGATGCAGGGATTTCCAAAACGTAGGCAGACCCTCCAGTGACAGCCGTGATTCCGTAAAAGGCACGGCGTGTCTTTTTTCCAGGAATAATAAAACCTGCTGGGCCGTGTTTTCTGTAACCCAGAGCTTCCAAGTTCCCAGAACGAGTTCCGTGCAAAAAGGGAGGAAACACGTCCCCCCGGCTCTCTGGCTTCTTGGCCCCGAGCCCCCTTCCACGCCTGAAACCGGCTTGCGTTCGCGACGTGGGCGCGTGATCGCAAACGCCCTGGGACAGACGCCAGGAGTTTTTTCAGGGTCCGTGGAAGTGGAAGAGGTTGCCGGTTGGGGCAGCTTCTCCGCGTTCCCGGAGTCGTCCCTTTGGCTCTGGTCTCCGCGTTTTCGTGAAATGCGGGCGGCGTGAGAACGAAGCTTCGAGGGGTCAGCTGCCCGGGCTCGGGGCCCCGGCTGGCCTGTTCTGTGACGTCAGAACCAGGCGAGCCCCTGTCCCTGTCACGGGGAAGCGTCCGGCCCCAGGCGGCCCCTCGGCGCTTGGCAGCCACCCTGGTGGGAGCCGTGGGGGCGCAGGCTACTCAGCACCGTGAGGATCTGTGTCCACGTCCCGGGCCGTCCTGACCCCGCGTCCTCCGGGTGAGTGGCGGAGGCCGCGTGGCCGCGTTCGCCAGGCCCGGGAACCGCGCGGTTCCTGCCTCTTGCCCTCTCGTGCTGCTTTGAGTCTTAACAGCGGCTGTAACTCGAGATGGAAGTGGCTCAGGGCTTCAGTCTGGAGGCAGGAGAGCAGAGAAATGGAGCGCGTGTTCTCTTCCTTAGAGTCAGCCAGCAAGGAGGCCGTGTTCACGGAGGGAGCCGGTGGTTCCTCCCGGAAGGCGGTCCGTGTCACGAGAGCGGCGACGTGGCCGGCCCCGTGTGGATAAGGTTTTTGTTCGTGGCTGTGGTTTGGTTTTTGCCAACGACGAAAACCCCAAGCTTTCCTTCCGAGGACACTTGTCTTGGGGACGGTGGCGCTTCAGGTGTGCGGTCGTGGTATGAAAGACGGCCTTGCGCTTGCTCCTCAGACACGGGTGGGACAGAGCCCGAGGGTCCGCAGTGAGGGGCTGTGTGTGACGTCCGCCTCCGGGGTCCACAGAAGGACCAGCGTGCCCTGAGCTGGGCTGTGGGCTTGGATTAAGCATCATGGTTTAAAACGAGGCAGTGTTTGATTGAAGCCCCCAAGTCCCCGAGCGGTCAGCTGGGATAGCCTGTGGCTCTCGTTGCTCTTGGTCATGAGTGGAAATCCCACGGCTTGGGCATCGCCTCACGCGGGGAGGGCCGGCTTTGAAGGCGGCCTGACACGAGGACGTTAAGCATTGTGAGGTGTTCTTGCCGCTTTTTCCCTCTGGCCCACCGGCTCTCGTTCGTGTGAGCGCATGTTCTGTGTGGCCCAGGGAAGCCCTGAGCCCGGACCCCCTGGTCCAGAGCACGTGCAGCCTCCCGCCTTGGCTCTGCCCAGGGGCACGTCCTGATGTTAGTGGACGGGGTCGCCCCCACTGCGTTGTCTGGGGGAGAGAGTGGCCGCGTGGCCCTTGTCTCGAGTGTGACGCGGGCCCCTCCTTCCTGGGGGTAGACCCCCCGGGGCCCTGGGGGCGGGTGCTCTGCAGCTCCGGGGCTTCCACGGGTTCCACGAAGCCTCGTGTGGCCGGGGGCTTCAATCCGCAGTGAGCGTGCGTTTTTGCCATGAGTCCCCCCTTTGTAAGATGCAGGGACACCGCGCTGTGGTGACCTCTGTCTTTTGTGCTTTGCAGGGTGCTCCTTCTGGGTGGGGCCCCAGGCTCCCTCCCCTCACAGGCCTGTTCCTGAGGCCCCCCAGCCCCCCGTGGGGCTGCGGCCTGGGCGTCTGACACCCCGGGAGCCAGAGGGCCGGGCGGTCGGGCCTCCCGCCGCGTCCACTTGACCTTGACGGGTCTCGCTCTGCGTCCCCAGTGAGGCGTGCTTGCCGGTCGTCTAGGGAGCCGAGCAGAGAAGGGGGACTCGGCCCTTCGTAAGGTCAGCCAGGCCTCCACGCCAGGCTTGCTGAGCTGTTCCCAGTTAAGTGACTGTCACCGGGATAAGGTGGCCCATGTAACTGCCTGTCAGATGGGTGTGCCCCCGAACTCTATGGACTCTGCGGGGTCACTGTTCCACGTGGCCACTTGCAGTGCTGCTGATGTAGGTCCTGTGCGATCCACTGCAGTGAGGTGTTAGAGCGTGCATGTACGTGTGTGTGCATGTACGTGTGAGTGCATGTGAGTGTCTGTGTAGGTAGGCATGTACATGTGAGTATGCACGTATGAGTGAGTGTACATGTATGTGTGAGTGTGTGCACATGTGACTGTCCATGTATGGGTGAGTGTGCATGTATGTGTGAGGGTGCGCATGCAGGTGTGAGGTACATGTACACATATGTGTGAGTTTGCATGTACATGTGACTGTATGGGTGAGTGTGTGTATGTGTGAGGGTGTGCATGCATGTGAGAGTGCGTGCATGTGAGTGTGCATGTGTGTGAGTATGCATGTGCATGTGGTGCATGTGAGAGCGTGCATGTACGTGTGAGGGTGTTCATGCATGCATATACATGTGTGTGAGCGTCTGGAAGCCGGGCTGGGCATCTTGCTGCCTGGTGACCTGTGGCACCAGGCAGACCCTGTCCTCGGGAACCGTGTCCCCCGCTACCTGACAGGGTGTGTGCTTGCCTTGGCTCGGGGACGCCATGCCACCTGGAGCTTTCTAGGACTGTTAGTATCCACCCTCCACGCCTGAGCCCCGGGCTTGGGGTGTGCAGGGAGCAGGAGGGTGTGTGTACCTTCTCCTGTGGTGTGACAGAGTGCACGCTGTCTGGGGGGCCGCTGTGCATACACACAGAGAGCACACACATACACACATGTGCCTATGTGCACACACATGTGTGCTATGTAATTGTGGGTAGAAGTCTGTGAATATAAGAAAAAATGGGACCCTTGGGTCTCGCTGCTTAGCTCATGTTGGCGCATAAGATGTGTCACTTTAAGTTTCTAAGGGGGTGGACGGAAGCTTTCCAATTTAAAAAATAGCCTCACATGCACACACATCTTCTCCTTTTAACAGATGGTGTAGTGATTGGGTTTTAAGTTCGGGACTTTGACATTGTCTGGCCATGGGAGCGTGTGTGAGTTCTCAGGACGCAAGGTCCTGTGTGTGATTCCCCGGCTGGACGGTGGCCGAGCCCTGCGGCCCTCCCAGCCCAAAGGCTGCAGTTCTGTGTGTGTGACTGTGTGAGTATGTGTGACAGAACGTGTGAGGCAGTGTGTGCACTGCATGTGTGCACATGTGTGGCTATTCATGCATGTGACCAGCTGCACCTGAGGCAGCACCCATGTGACTGTGTGCGCACGTGTGGCATGTGAGTGTTGTGTGGCCGTGTGTGCACACATTGCACGCATATCTGTGAGTGTGAGGAGACAAGGCTCAGGACAGACAGGTGGACGCAGACAGAAGCTGGTCGGACGACAGGCTGGAGGGTGCAGCTTGGCCGGTGGTCTCCGGGGCTGTGCTCGGAATACTCAGCGGCCGTGTGGGTAACGACCGCGTGTGCACACGGCCCGTTTTTAAGCCTGGTCCGTGGCTCTCGGCCCTGCGGCTGCACCGCCGCCCCCTGGATCCGCGTGTCCTCTGTTCTGTGGGACACAGCAAGCTGCCAGCATCCTCACACAAACGGAGGTTGCAGATTAAGGGCGACGGGAGCGCAGATAAACAGGTTTCGGGTCAGAGAAGAGAGCGGAAGATGTCAGACTTGTGAGGTGGCTGCTGCTGTAGAAACGCGAGCTGAGGCGGCAGATGTCGGCGTCGGCTCAGTCGTGGTTGTCAGGTCGCTTCCCACGCTGTCATCCCGGGTCCTGCTCCTGCCACACGCTCTGGGGAGGGGCCGGCCGTGCCCGAAGGTGCCCCCCGCTCATCAGCACAGGCCCCCAGCACAGGCCCTGGACAGGGCTGTCCTCCCTGCAGAGCCGAGGGGCCTGGCGGAGCCTGCGGGCTGCACCTTCGGCACCTGGGTGTCAGGTGTGCTCGTGTTACTGATCAGTACCCGCCCCTCTCCAGGGGGTAAGCTGGGGGGGTTTCTTTGCTCAGTGCTGAGGTTTTCTTTGTGATCTTTAATTATTAGTAGTTTGAGGTGTGCAAAACAATGCAGCAATTAGACATTCATGCACTTCACAAAGTGATACCCCAACAAGTCCACCACCCCCCAGACCCCTTCCGTTAACTATTACAGCACTAGTGACTGCTCTGCATTCCCTGTGCTGGACTCTGCTCCCCGGGACTCTCATATTTATTTTTAAAGATTTATTTTTATTGTTTTTTGACAGACAGAGAGAGACAGAGAGAAGGGGGCCGGTCCAGAGCAGTCTCCATAGTTGACAGCATTAGTTTTCCATATAGTTTCAGTCCTCAGGTGGGCGCGGGGCTGCTCAGGGCAGGAACTGGGCCGGGAGCCTCCCACATAGGCCCCGGCAAGAACTGAACTGGGGGCACACCCCAGCTCAGAACATGGGTCCTCATGGGCCGGGGTCGGGATTCGATCTTTGGTCTCCAGGGCTGCAAAGCGAGCGCTTCACCCGCTGAGCCATCCCGGCTTCCCCTACATTTTTATTTTTAGTTGTAGTTGGCATTCAGTGCCACTCTGTATTCGTTTCAGGTGTACAGCGCAGTGGGTAGGCATTTACGTTGCATATGAAGTGCTCTCTCCGATAAAAATGAATGAGTGAGCACTGACCCACGTGATACCTTCAGCAAGAAGACGTGGGCCTGAGATGTTACCTGTGCTCAGCGGGCTATCCCCACCCCCCCACATGCACACATACAGAAACACACCACGTGCACACACGTCTGCACACAGAACACCCATGCGCACCCTCACACAATGTTCTCACACCCATGTACACACATGTGCATGCCCACACGTGCACACACATGCACACACCCGGACACACATGCACTCACACACACACAGGCCCGTATCGTTATCCAAGCACAGGCGTGTGGCGTTAGCGCTGTCTAGGAAGTGTCTGTACACAGTAGGTGCGGGGTTCCCGTGTTGCCTCTCAGCGGATCGCGCTCTTGAACCGGGGAAGAGGCGGCTGGACCAGCGGCCGGGCCCTGTGCTTCTGGCCCCGGCGCCGCTCACCTTCGCCCCAGCTGGCTGCTGCCCCTGCCAGGGGCCGGCGACTCCTGGCCGGCGTGTCCGCGGCCACGGGGCCTCCTGGGAGGGACCGGCCACGGGAGCCGCCGGGCCAGGGCGGGCCCCCCCTTCTCAGCTCAGCTCGTGGAAGTTGACGGAAGACGCTTCGCTGAGCTTTAAATGTGTTTTAACTCATCGGTTTGGGGCTCCTGCCCAGCCAAGCGCTCCTGGACCACAATCCCAGAAGGAAGAGTTTGCAACTGCTTCTCAAAATAGAAATGTGACTGCACGGCTGAGAAAGCCGACGCCGGCACGTGGGGCTTTCCAGACACGTTCCGAGCGGCGCATTTCCTCAGGGCGCGAACTCTTTGTCTCGAGTTTTTACAAACTGGACACACGGAAAGTGAGCTGCATATCAGGAGCAAAACTGAGGACACACGGCACAGGGGGAAACATTAGTTTCCTCTGTAGGTAAAAAGGAGAAAACCAGGATGGAGGGACGTTCACGAAGGAGCTGTGTGGACTCGCTCTTTCTCTTCTTTGGCATTTCGTGCGGGACGCTGGGATCGCGGCCCGTTGTCTCGCTTAGAGTGGGCGCGGGCGGCTGGCCCGGGATCCCAGACGCAGTTTGGCGATGGCACCTGGGAGGGTTGCTGGACTTAGGAAGATGCATCGCTGCTCCTCCCAGGAAGGCCCCCGGTGACGTGGGACTCCGGACATTTAATATTTATGTACTAGGGTGAGCTCTTCACGTGACAGAGATGGAAAATGGGCGCGCTGCACACGTACCACAGGTTTCCAGTGGGAAGAGGCGGCAGGTGCCCAGAGCAGTGAGATTGCGAGCCCAGCACGCGGCCGCCGCCCCGGGGAGCCGGGCCCGGAGACCCTCCGGCCGGCCCTCTGCTCACGCCGTGACCCGCACACAGCTCCGCGCCGGGCCAGGCCGGCCTCGCTGGGCCCGGCGGGAGCCCCGAGCAGGGCTGAGTGAGGCCCGCCGGCTGCGCACCTGCCTCCTCGGGGAGCTTCGTGACCGCGGAGCGTTGAGTTTGGGGGCACGAAGTACCGATGGCGCATGCCGGCCAGTGCTCAGGAAGGCCTGTCCCGTGCTGCGGAAGGACGCGAGGGTCCTCACGGGAGGAAGACGGTTTCAGTTCCGGCAAATGGTGCACCGCCTGTCAAGGGACATCGGCCACCCCGTGCTGTGCCCTTGGGGGTGCCCGTCTCTCCCCGCAAGCCCTGCACGGTGGCTCCTGTGTGACTCCTGGCTCTCGTGCACACAACCCTAAGGGACGTTTTCTCGTCCCACCCGAAGCCGCTGGTGTAGAGCGTCCGGCACACACATGTGCGGACCTCACGCACTGGGTGGAGGGACGTCACCCCAAGCAGGGCCGACGTGGACGAGGGACTTTGATGTGAGACATGCCATCCGCGTGGCCCTGGGACCGGAACTCGGACCTCTAGCCTCGAGCCTCGAGGGGACAGACCGCAGGCCCAGCTTCGGAGACTAGATGCTGCGTTCACAGCCCCGAGCTCTGTCCTGACCCGCAGAGGAGGCGCTCTGAAGCCCAAGGGGGAAAGGCACTGACCGGACAACGTTTTCAGGTCACTCACTAAGCGATGAAAACGCTGCCCGTCGGTGGCCAGGCCGTTAGATTGAATAACATTTCCAAAAATCAGACGTTTGAAGGGGCTGAGAGGTTGTCCGTGAGGGAGGCGGCCGCCCCACGTCTAACGCAGAAATGACACTATTTGATAGGAACTCGCTTCTGCCCGGTCACCCCCGTCTGTCACTCGTTGGAAGCCCTCCGTACTTGCATCCTCTGGAAGTACCGACGGACCCACAGGCAGAGCAAAGCGAAATGGAAGATGCTGTCAGACCCCGAGAGGAGCGGCCGCCTGCAACCCGGGGCCGGGTTCCCCACGGTCCTGCCGGGTATTCCTCAGGCCGGCCCTCGCCTTTGGCTTCCGAGTCCCCGTTGTTTCCAAGCAGCTGCCTCTGGGACCCGGGACCCCGATGCCGTGCAGGCCCCGGGCGATGCGCTGTGAGCCGCTGCCACCTAGCGGTGCGGGGCGGCCATGGCGCCGCCTCCGTCCACGGCTGCAGCTGGGAGCCCAGGCGCCTGCCCGGCCGCCAGCCCCGCGTGCAGCCGCGGCCTTTGTTCTGGGCCAGACCGGCGCCGGCCTGCACAGCGGAGCACTGGACCAGCATCGTCCTTGCTTTTAAATAGAAGGGCCCCTGTCCTTTCCTTGTAAATGCACAGAGTTGGGGCTTTGTATTTGGGACCCTTGAGCTGCAGGGAAACTTTTCAGCCGCCCTGATGCCGGGCGGTGTCCCTGGTCATGGGGGTCACCCCGGCGGCCGGCAGCCTGGCTTCTCGGAGCCGTGCCCCCTCCCCAGCTCTGGGGACGCCTCTCGTGGGAGGAAAACGCTGTGCTTCCCGGGCGGCTTCTTCCTAATGCTCCAGCTTCGGCTGCCGGCGGCCGGAGGGGACGGCAGGCCGGGCACCTGCGCTCCGCGTCCCCCCTTCCCCATACGTGGCTCCGTGGTGACGTTTTAACATCCGAAAGGGGCGCACGTACCTTTGCAGCAGTTCCTTGGCGTGTTCTGCGTTGGGTTTGATGCCCGTTGTTTCTCTCTGTGTGAGGTGGAAGCGCTGCTTACGGGCGCGGGTGGTGAGGTGGCGGGTGAGGGTTTTCCTCTTTCCTTCCCTCTTTTTAACCACGCAAGCTACGGCTATTCGATGTCAAGGAGGCGTGTACAATGGAGAGCCTCACGGACTCAAATTCTTTCACTTCAGCACGGTTAGGTTTTAAAAAATAAAAAGTTGGGGAAGCCGGGATGGCTCGGTGGGTTAAGCGCTAACTTTGCAGCCCCGGGGACCCAGGATCGAATCCCGGCCCTGGCCCGTGCGGAACCATATGCTGAACTGGGAGCTCCCCCAGTTCAGTTCTCTCTCTGTCTCTGTCTCTCTCTCTCTGTCAAAAGTAAATAAATAAATAAATAAAACTTTAAAAAATAAAAAGTAAAAAAAAACCAACCGCAACAACCTAGTGACATGGTTTTATGGGCCAGTCATCGTGGAAGCCGTTGGTCCGTTCCGGTTCCTGGAATGTGGTTCTGTTTTATGTCCAGTGACTGAAACCTGTGGGTGGACCCGGAGGTATTTGATTAACCTTTCAAATGCTGACGTTTCGGCAGCAGGAACGCTCCTGAGAAAAGCCCGTCTGCCGATCCCGAGCATTGGGTTTTCTTGTGTAACGTGGTTACAAGGTTCAGTCAGAAATTCTGTGTTTAACTTGGACTGTTCTTCTTGAGACACTAAAAATGGCTTCCAAAGCGCCGGGACATTAATGTCGTTTTCCACGAACGTAAATAAGTTACAGTTTGGCAAGTGATGTCAGTACGTGAATTATTTAAAATGAAAACTGTAGACTGTATTCCATCAGACGGAACAACCGAGGGACTTCAGTACACGTTCCTTTGGAAACATTTTAAAACGTGATTACTCAGTTGTCACACGTTGTTCCAGTCCTGTCGGTGTCCGGATCAGGACTTCCTCACTATCTTTGTAGTTCCCGCTGCGTGCGTCCTGCGTAACGACGTCTGTGTACCGTTCCGTGTCAGAGCTTCCAGAGGCGGCTTCCTCGACGCGCAGACCGCGCTCTCATAAGTCGCTCACGTTACAAGCATAAGCGAGAGCGCTTTATTTTTTCTTTTTATTATTATTATTTTTTTAGACAATTCAGATTTTTTTTTTCTTTTAATATTTATTTATTTATTTTTAATTGTTTTTGACAGAGAGAGAAAGAGAGAGAGAAAGAGAGAGAGAGAGATACAGAGACAGAGAGAACTGAACTGGGGGCACTCCCCAGTTCAGCATATGGGTCTGCACGGGCCGGGGCCGGGATTCGATCCTCGGTCCCCGGGGCTGCAAAGTGAGCGCTTAACCCACTGAGCCGTCCCGGCTTCCCCAAGAGAGCGCTTTAAAGCGCTTCTTGAAAAGACCCTTTTCTGACCATTCGCACAACGACGGACGCTGGACCCCGCGAAGCCCTGGCTCCTGCTCCCTGTGGGCCACTGCCGCCCGTGACTCTCTTCGGGGGCCGGGGCTCCTGGTCCGGGGGGTGTGGCCATCCAGGCCGGCTCTTCCGTAGTTTCTACCTCGTGTCCCAAGCACCTCATGGTATTAACGCTCCTGCGCCCCGTGTGCTCTGATTAGCTCCTCACACGTCACGTATCACGGGGGGCCTGGTGTCCCCAGCTGCAGCTGGGCCTCGGATGCTGGTGGAGCCGGGACAGGGCCGGGTGGGTGGGCTCCGGCGGCCGTTTGCGGCCGTTGGCTGGTCTCTTGGGGGCGCAGCCGCCCCAAGCGGCTTTGGGGGTGTGTTCTCCCTGAGGGGAGAGGAGACGGACTCGGCATCAAGCGCTTTACAGACAGACACACAAACGGACGCGCACGAAGCCCTGTCAGCCACGACAGCGAGGGGACGTCAGCGATGCTTATGGGCACCGTGGACGTCTTACCAATAAAAGCAACTTGTGAAAAAGGAAACGGGTGTAGTTATTTCTTCCAAGTGCGCATAGTCACGCATCCACGTGTGCGTGCATGTGTGTGCACGTGCGTGCATGCATGCGTGTGCATGTGCAGGGTGAGCCCAGAGACCCCGTGTCCTGTCAGCCTGGAGTTCTAACAGCACAGGCAGGAAGGGCCTCTTTAGAGAGAAATGGAGAAATTCACAGCGTGTGTGGGTCGTGGGCATGAGGCTGAGGACAGATCAGGCCATGGAAACATGACGGCACGTGTGTGTGTCCATGCGTGTGCACCCACAGGGCCGCATTTTCTCCTGTTGCACACGCGGTATACGCGTGTGGCCGCATTTCCCTCCTGTTGCACACGTGCATGCGTGTGGGGTCGCACGTACCTCCTGCACGCTTCCCGGGGGACTGTGGGTCCCGGGGGCTCTCCATGATCTTCTGTCCCAGGGCTGTGCCGGGCGTCATGCTGGGCCCTCCAGAGCCGCCGTGTCCTCCCCGCGCCCTGCCGCCGGGCCCTGAGGCGGGCGCGTGGGCCGCGGTGCCCGGGCTGCTCTGTTCTGATGAGAAATGGTAACGTCACGTTTCGCATTTGATCCTCCAGGGGGACGGCCTCTCCGCTGCTGCTTCTCTGACAACACGGCCCCGCGTGGGCTCCCCAACGGAGTCCAGAGTCACCCCCGTGGACGGAGCCCATCGGACGGCGGCCCCGGCGGCCCCGGCGCAAACCTCACCGCCTGCCGGTCCCTCCTGGACCACACCGGCCGGCGGAGTTCCCAGAGGCCGCCGGAGCTGCCCCGGTTTTCTGTGGACTTGAAGATGCCGGCCCCCCGCCCCCCGCGGGAGACCCCCGGCCCCGGGGACGGCGCCCACGTCCCTTCGCCTTCGGATCCGACGTTTCCGGAAGGGGCGGACCTGCAGCTCCCGCCTCGGAAGGAGAAGCCGTGCGACGCGCCCGCGGAGCCCACGCCGCTGGACCTCAGCGAGCGGTCCACGCGGGAGGAGCCCGGCCGCCGGGAGCTGTCCTCCCTGCAGACCGCGCTGGCCGTGCACCTGTGCCCCTACTGCAGCCATAAGACCTACTACCCCGAGGTCCTGTGGATGCACAAGCGCGTGTGGCACCGGGTCAGCTGCCACTCCATGGCCCCGCAGTGGACGCAGCCCAACGGCAGCCGCGGCCTCCGAAGCAACCTGGTGTTCCTGGTCCGCAGCGGACGCACTGGCCCCCCGCCCGCCCTCGGGGGCCGCGAATGCCAGCCCCTGCCCATCGCGCGGTTCACGCGCACCCAGGTGCCGGGCGGGGGGCCGGGGCCCAGGCGCAGCGCCTCCCCCCTGGCTGGGGCCGCAAGGGCTGCCGCCGGCGCCCCCCGGAGCAGGGACGGGCCCCCCGGACAGCCGCAGGGCGCCCTGTCCCCGCCGCCCCCGCCCCGGCCCAAGCAGGAGGCCGGCCCCCGAGCGGGCCCCCCGGCGGGCAGCGGCGGCGGGGACAGCAGTGCCACCCCCATGCCCACCGTCATCGCCCGGGCCGGCCCCCAGCCGCCGGCCACCAGCCGGCCGGGGGACCCGTGCGTGGTCCCCCCAAGCAAGCACAGTGTCCCGGAGCCACTGAAAGCCAAATTCAGCCCTCACGCGAAGGGCAACGGGGGGCCCCCTCTGCCTCCCCGGAACCCCCCCAGCAAGGCCGGCCAGGGCTCCCGAGGGGACGCGCCCACCCTGCCGGCGGCCAAGCCGGAGCCGGCGCCCCACGGCCCGGAGAAGCGCCTGGACCTGCTCAGCATCTTCAAGACGTACATTCCCAAGGACCTCGCTACCCTCTACCAGAGCTGGGGCGCGGGGGGCCCCGCGCTGGAGCCCACAGGTAAGCCGCGTGGGCGCCCGCCTCCCCGGCGGGCCCGTCCCGGGGACGCGGGTGCTGCCGAGCCCTGCAGGCCGGCGAGGGCGGGAGCAGGCCGCCGTCTGTCGGTCCACACAACGCGCCCCCCTGTCCCTCGGCGGCGAGCGTGCCGATCTGGAGCGACGACCGTTGTTTGCTCCTCACACGCACGCACGCGTCGCTGGAGCACGCCCGGGCTCCGCCGTTGGCGAGCGGAGCTTTGCGGACTCGGAAGGTGCGCGTAACGGGGAACGACGGACGCCGAGACCCTGGGTGACGCGCCCTGCGTGGGGGCGATGCCTCCTCTCGGGTGCTGATCCCCGATGCCGCTGCCGCGGTGTCCCACACGCTCCTGCGCACACGGCGCCCTCGGCTGCACGTGGAGGGCGGTGCTCCCTCGCCTCCCAGCACCCCGGGACGTCCGGGCACGTCCTGGACGAGCCGTGCCCCGCGTGGGCGTCCTCGCCAGCCCGGGACGGAACCTCTGCGACACTCCGGTCGCTTCGTGGAGCGGGTCACCACGCGCAGTGAGGTCCAGCCCCTCAACGTCCAGGAAGCCGGAAGCACGTCGGGGGCACCCGGCCCCGGGTCTGGGGAAGCGGGGCGTGCGGAGGTCCCCCGAAGCCTCCGTGCCTGGTGCCCGGCTCACACGTGCGGATGTCACTGAGGCCCCCGTTTTTTCCCGTGACGTGGGAACCTGCCCGGATCCGCAGGCACCTCAACCTCAGCCTGACCCGCGACACCGGGCGCGCGCTTACCCTTCGAGATAAAAACCACGCTGTTGCCTGACGAAGCAGCCGTGAGCGTGCGGTGGTCTCGCCCACGGTGCCGGCCGGTCCCGATCCCACCTCTGCTCGCCTCCCGAGGATCCTGAGTCCGGTGCCCTCGCTCAGAGCCGGCACTTCCTGTGAAGGTTCTAGAACGAGGCTGAGCACCCGGCGCCGAGAGGCTGTCTGCTGAGGTGCTTGTGAGACGCAGGGAGCGCGGGGTCCCGTTTAAGGCTCCCGTCCCTGGTGCTGCACGGCCGCGTCCTCTGTTGAGGGTTGACTGGCCGGCGTCGCGACGGGGCGTGTCTACGTCGTCAGCTCTCAGGGTCTCGGTCACGCGGCCCAAACACGCCGACTGTTTGCTGGGAAACAGGGCGGGAGAGGCGCAGGTGGCTTTGTCTCAGTTCCTGTTTTTCTTTTATTTTATTGTTTGAGAGAAGGTGAGCGAGACAGAAGGGGGAGGGCCCCGAGCCGCCTCCATAGGTGCACGTCGTCGGTTTTCAATATGGTTTCGCTCCACGCAGGTGGGCGGGGGCCGCGCAGGGCGGGAACCGGGCTGGGCCCACATCTCTGGGTCGTGTTGTCCGGTTGCCGGGCCCCCGTGTGTGCACTCCGCACATCTGTGCGCTCAGCTTCCGCTTCATGAACCCAGAACCTTCTTTACTTCACCGCTACTCACAGCGACCTTTTGGACTTGAGGCCGGGAGCCTGCCAGCGGTTGCTGGGTCTCACCGGGCTGTCTGACGCCTGTGCCCGGCGTCTCCCCGTGGGGTGTTGTCTGCAGGCCGTGGATGAACGGGGGCCTCCGTCCACACGTTGCGGGCGAGGCGGGAACGCACAGGGGCACGGGAGGGCGGCTTCCGCGGGCACAGCGACGCCCGGGCTGTGCCCGTGGGGCTGGGAGCCGACCGGGTGCCGCCTCCCGCGGATGCTCTGCTACGGGCAGACCCGGGCGCCCGACGCCGGCTCTAGGGCCTCCGGGCTCGCAGCCCTTCGCGCAGGTCTCGGGGACCGTCCCCCACACGTGCTGTGATTGCGTGACGTCTGTGCAGACGGGAGGGTGGACATCCTGCCCGAAGAGGAAGGAGCGACGTGGACACGGCCGCTGTCCCCTCACCGACTTTACGGAATGAAAACGCTGCGTGACCCGGATCGTTCTACGGTGTGGAAGCGCACGCGGTTGTCGCGGACACGGCCGGTTGGCGGGATAGTAATAGTCAGGCGGCAGCGGCGTTCGCCGACTTCGTGGTCAGCCTACGTTGTAGGATAACGTGGGTTTTGGGATGAAAAAGAGAACCGGACGGGAACGTGCTGGACAGGCGACAGCGCAGGGTCTGTCTCACCGGGACTTTTAAAAAAACCACGTAGAGTGGAGACACGGCACGGCGGCGACGGAGATTGCACTTCCCTCTGTTCAGATCTCCTCTGGTCCTTCGTGGGATCTCAGAGAAGACAGCCCTCCGGGCCCCCCGCCATTGGCCGTCTGGGCAGCCCAGCAGCCCCCAGCCCTGCTCTGGGGTCCCACACGGGTCGGCGGGGACGGCTCCCCCGCGGGTCCCACACGCGGGTCGGCGGGGACGGCTCCCCTACGCTTTTCCTCCCCGATGCGCCTGGGGAGCCGCCCGGGCCGAGCCCGGACGTCTCTGTTGTGCTGTGAACGGTGGTGTCGGCATCCGCGAGACGTTCCCACGACGCGGGTGGGGCGCGTGCGGGTGACGGCGTCTCTGCGTGCGCGGCTGCACCGGGAAGCCGGGGACGCCCGTGCGCCTCTGAGGCTCATGCTGACGACGGGCCTGCCTGGCCGCTGACGCAGCCCTGGGCCGATGGACTCCGTGTCGTTTGTGTGCCGAGGCGCCCTGAGTGGGACAGGAGGGAGGGTGACGATGCGTGGAGACCCCCTGTCCCCCTTTCCGCCGCCTCCGCGTCCCGCGTCAGACTCGAGCTACGGAGTCGCCCGCTCAGCCGACGCCGTGGACACGCGTGTGGCCGCAGCGCTGATGCGTCCTCGGGGGAGGGGGGTAGCCCGGCTTCTCGTGGCTGCATCGAGTTGCGTGACCCCCGAGCCTGCTGGGACCGCCAGGCTCCGGGACGCGTCCGTGGAGAAACGGTTCCAGAAAGGAGAGACGCCGAGGCCCGGGGAAGGCGGGCGGCCGGCTCAGCGCCCTCTGCGCCCCTTTTCCCGCCAAAGCCGGGCGCCCACTGGGCTCAGAAGGGGGCGTGAGCCAGGGTGTGCGGCCCGGGCCTCGTTCCCCGGGGCTGGCGTGTGGGTGGCATGTGGGTGGTGCGGGACGGGGCCCGGCCACGCACGTCGCTCCCTGGTTTGCCTGACACGAGGCCGACAGCGCCCACGACGGCTGCTCAGGGCCCCGCACACCGCGCGGGGCGTCCCGATTCGTCGTGAGCGACGCCGGCTCCCGGTTCTGCGTGGGCCTGTCGGCAGCGCCGGCAGGAAGGCTGACCGCTGTCACCCAGGGCTGGGCGCCCTTTCGTCAGGACGCAACAGGCAGATTCACGACGCTTTCTTCTCCCCCCTTTCTCTCCCCCGCACCCCACGGCCGCCCCCACCAGGGACGCTGCGGACCCCGGCCCGCCCGGGGGACCTCGTCTGCGTGGAGTGCGGCAAGTGCTTCCACCAGCTCAGCCACCTGCGGGCCCACACGCGGGCGCACTCAGGTACTCGGGCTGCCCGGGCACCCAGGGGCGTGGGGGGCGGGGGGTCCCCCGCGGGAGGTCCCGTCCCCCACAGTCACGGACGTGTGGAGTGACCGGGGACGGACGCCCCGCTTCTGGGATTAGACGGCAGACTCTCCCGCCCAGCCCTGCACGTGGGTTTCCCTGCGCCCTGTGCTGTGGGCGTCACGTGAGAGAAACCCGCTTGCAGATGCCCCATTGTCACTAGAGAGCAGATGCCCCTGACAGCACCACGCTCGGGAGCTCCTCTATCCACAGCAGACCCCGACATCGAAGCCCCTCCCGGCGTGAGGCACGGCGGCCCCCCCACTGGCCCCCGGCCGCTCACCCGGGCCCCCCGCACTGGCCCCGGCTGCTCACCCGGCCCCCCGCACTGGCCCCGGCCGCTCACCCGGCCCCCCGCACGGCCCCCGGCCGCTCACCCGGCCCCCCGCACTGGCCCCGGCTGCTCACCCGGCCCCCCGCACTGGCCCCGGCCGCTCACCCGGCCCCCCGCACGGCCCCCGGCCGCTCACCCGGCCCCCCGCACTGGCCCCGGCCGCTCACCCGGCCCCCCGCACGGCCCCCGGCCGCTCACCCGGCCCCCCGCACTGGCCCCGGCCGCTCACCCGGCCCCCCGCACTGGCCCCGGCCGCTCACCCGGCCCCCCGCACTGGCCCCGGCCGCTCACCCGGGCCCCGGCCGGGTTGCTGGTGGCTGCTGAGCCAGGGCCTGTGTGTGAAGCGCTGGCCCGGGTCCCGGTGGGGCCGGGAGCCGTGCGTGTGACCCTCAGGGCCCCAGCTGGGGTGTTGGGCACGTGGGCATGTCGGTCGCTAACACACGCTTTGTTCCCACAGGGGTGTTTGAGTCCAACGGCCTCCAAGAAGCAGATGTCCACGCCACGGATGCCCCCAAACAAGTAAGTGTGCGGCTGGCTGGGGGCAGGGGTGCGGATGCGGTGCCTCCCCGGTCCTGCGGGTCCCTCCCCGGGCCTGCGGGCCCCTCCCCGGGCCTGCGGGCGCCTCCCCGGGTCTGTGGGCACCTCCCCGGGTCTGTGGGCGCCTCCCCAGTCCTGCGGGTCCCTCCCCGGTCCTGCGGGTCCCTCCCCGGTCCTGCGGGCGCCTCCCCGGGTCTGCGGGCGCCTCCCCGGGTCTGTGGGCCCCTCCCGCGCTCTGATGGGCTCCCAGGTCTTCGGGGCTGTGGGTGACCCGCACACTGCAGGTGACCTGAGCCAGCCTCCCCGGGGCCGCAGGGCGGGCACACCCCCCCGGTGCCCTAGAACACGGGACCCCCGCGTGGGCACCCACGGCAGTCTTGCCCGTCAGCGTCCTCAAGAAGAGTCTGTGCCCCATCTCCTTCCTCGGGACAGGATGCGTGTGGCTCAGTGAGAAGTGGTCACATCTCGCTCGGCGGTGCACACACGTGTCCTCCACGCTCCGCACTCTACCCGCACGACCCCAACGTGGGGAAACGCCTGCGTGTGTGCACGTGACCACGGCCGTGTGGCCTGGGGCTCGGCCACACTGTGTCCCCTCAGCCGGGCTCTGGGCCGCGCGTGGGGGTGGCATTCGGCATCCCGTGCGCATCCTGGGCTGAGGGCACGTGGCTGTGCAGCTCCCCGTGCTCTGCGACCCTCCTCCTGCCACAGGCGTCTTCTGCACGGGGCCCCTGCTTGGCCGCCGGCCGCCTGAGGCGTTCTCACACCGCGGGGGTCGCCTCTGCCAACCGGGAACCGGGGGTGGGGGGCTCTTTGCCACCAACTTAAACACCCTCCCCGTCCATTCGGGGGGTTGGACCGGGGTGGTGTCCCCGGCAAAGGTGACTGTCAGGGTTCACGGTCGTGTTGATGATGAGGGTGATGAACTCATCAGCGCGACCTCAGCGTCCGTCTCGTCCGTGTCACCGGAGGAGAGCGATCAGTGACCTGACACGACCTTGACCGAGGGCCCCCCCCGCGCGGGCGACACTGAGGTGGACTCGGGATCCGCTTCCCGCTTCCGGTCTCAGTTCTGGGACCCCTGTGGGTTGTGAACGGCCCTGCCCCTCGCGTCACCCACCGAAGGCTCTGCCGTTTGCCGTCAGCAGCTCGCCGCGCGCGGGGGTCAGCGCTGCGGAGCACGTGTGGGCGGAGCTCCACCGGGTGGCTCTCTCCCTGGTCCCAGACACCAACCCCCTCGTGTGCAGAGCCGCCGGGCGCTGTGGGATGCGCTCACGGCGGGGTCGTGCCGTCCTTGGAGAATGACAGCCCGCGGTGACGGTGGGAGTCGCCCACGGGCCTCCCGCGTGCTGGGGCGGCTTTCGGGTGCGTGTGGGATGCTGGGCGCTCCCGGCCGACCTGTGAGCTCAGCGCGGTTCTTGGGGAGCGCAGGCGTCCGTGGGCTGCGTGTGGTGAGAATCTGCCGGAGCCTCTTTAAAGTGCTTCCGGGGGGAGCAGGGCGGCCCGGCGCCAGGCCCGCGGTTGAGATCGTGTCTGTCGCTTGTGGTTGTGCTGGGACTCGTCCCAGGTCCCTCGTCCTGGATGGTGACCGGTGGCAGGTGGATGGATACCGCTGTGCTGTCTCCATGAACTCAGGTTCCGCTGCCCTGACTCGGGCCCCAGTAGCCGCTTTGGTTCCCGTGCCGTCGGCACAGGGCCCTCGGGCCAGCTGTCCCCTGCGACGTCACCCCCGTGTGGATGGTGACGAGCACACGGCGGCTGTGCGAGGTGTGGCTCCCGAAGCACCCACGTGCGGACAGCACCCGATACCCTGACCGCCGGGTTCCCGCCACGTCTGCTGTACCAGCCTCGCCTCGTAGAAGTTCCCATCGGGTGCTTCGCCGTGGGCTCGAGGAGCTCTGGCTCGGGCTTTCTAACCCTTTCGCCTCGCTGGTGTTCTATCGCCGTACGCGCAGCGGCTTCAGGGGTGTCCTCAAGCAAGTCAGGAATGGACACTGGGTGGTGTCGAAAGAAGATGTTGAAGGTGACCGTGGCTCCGTCCCGCGAATAAAACGCAAGTGTCTCATCGTAAACTGCATCGCCACACGCGCCTCTACGACGATAAAATACGTGGAGAGGCGAAAACCGAGATGAGACGTGCTCGTCGTACGCATGGCAGCAACGGCAACTCATGACGAGACGCTGTCGTCACGCAGCGAAAGGCTTCACGCCGTGCTGCACGCTTCGTGCAGACGTTCTCGGCGCTGACACGAGGTTGGTGGGCTCTGGTGGTGACACCAGCTGCTGACTTCCGTGAAGCTGTCGTTGGGGCTCCCGTTTCATGAGGCTCGCGTGTGCGCCCGTTCGCGGTAGCTGCGAAGTGCGTACCGTGTGCCAGGCTCTGGGTGTTGGGGCCCCGCCGCTTGCACTGGAGGCTTACATAGGTCCTTCTGATCCCACGGGAGCGGATCCGGCAAAGTTCTAAACGCCAGGAGGCGTTCACGCGGAGTGTCGTTTCCAAGATGCTTTGTCAGATGTTTAGCACGACTGAGAAACTTTAATTTCTAGTGATCACCAACGTCCATCGTGACAAAGAACATGTTTTTAAAAATCGCAGGCTGAAATGTGGGTATCGTCGTCGTAAGGATGTTAGAAAAAACCTGGGAGGATCGTTGGGTGTTGTGGAGAAGTTGTGTTTCCGTTAGACGGTTGTTAGGCATTAGAAATTAAAATAAAGTTCAAAACCAAGAAAAATTAACCGTCTCTTCCCTCAACCTCCCGGCCTTGGGATTTAAAAGACCAGGCCGAGTTTCGCCGAAATACGAAAACCGGAGTTTTCATTTGTTTAGATTCCTTGCAGAAACGTGAAGACTATGATTAATAGTGTATTTCTTATTATTCTAAATATTACTTTAAAACAGTTAAGCTGGAGAAATAATTCCATTAATCAAAGTAACAGGAAAGGAGAAAACCAGCGGCAACCTAATTTCTCTCGTTTTTTGGCTGTGGAGTCACGCACGTCCGTGTACTTGGACTTACGCATAATCTCTTTTCAGAAACTTCTCGCTTCTCAGCGTCACAGGTCAGATTTGGGAGTTCAGCTCATCTGTCTCAGCAGCGTTCTTCCTTCTGACACCCCACGTCTTAGAAGACGCTATGCACTTCCCTCTCGCTATAGCGTGCGACCACGGTGCACGTGGTTTATCCAGAACGACCCCCTGCGTGCTTGGGGCTCGGAGGCTCAAGGTCGCGGCCCCGAGTAGTGACCTCCGGCGTCGCTAAGCAACGAGCGTCACCCTGCGCGTGCCTGACACGAGCCTGGCTGCAGACAGACTGCCCTCCGGAGGCTGGGGTCCCTGCCTGTCCTGGGGGGCGGGCTCTGCTGGTCTCTGCCATGGACCCCCACACGTGACCCCGACAGATTCCCTTCTAAGGACAAAAGGGGGAGGAGCAGACCTCATTGCGTTCCGGGGGTCACGCGCCATCCCCACGGCGTTCAGGTGCCTTCGGGGGAGGGGACCTGCCTCTCAGCGTCACTGCAAAGCCCACAGTGCACTCAGCTGCAGAAACGGAGACCCGGATTTTCTAAGCGCGTTCGCCTCGTCTTCTGACGCCTCGTCTTCTGTAGGAGGAACGCGCGCTCACACACACACACACACACACACGCACACACATGCGCACACACATGCGCACACGCACATGCACACACACGCAACTTGTGTGTGCTCCAAACAGCACGCGCCCGCGTGAGCATGGCCGGGGCCCCTCGGCTCCACGGCTGGAGTTCCCCCTTTGCCTGCTTTCTCGGACGCATCTCACGGCTTTCTTAAAGTCCCTGTGCGGCCGCCATGTCGCCTGGCGCGATGCTGGTCACCACGAACCCATCAGTGAAAATGACTCTGTAAAAAAACAAACGCGGTGCTATTTGCGCACAGCCCTCCAGCGAGGAAGACGGAGCTGGTGTCTGTGCGTCTAGATTTATGGACGGACCGGGACGCCCTTGTTGAGGGCACCCAGACTTTCTGGCCCTCAACTCCGTGTGTCTGAACGTCTCTGGGTCCTGAGTGGAGGGAGGGCCGCCTCGCACTCCCGCTCTCAGGGGCCTTTTTTATTCTGCCGAGTGCAAGGTCGCGTTTCCTGGTCCAGAGGACAAGCCCAGGGGGGTGTGTGGGGACGTGGCCGCGTCACGTACGGGAAATCTAGACACACGGCGCGCACACGTCACGGTGCTCGCCACGTGGGGTTACCTGCTCCCGAGCCCCCTCACCTAACGACTAACAGGAACCCCCGTTTTCCTCTTGGGAAAGTTGGCGGCCGATTCCCTGGCTTGAACGGACCCATCCCGGCGGGAGCCCGGAGCCGGATTGTTCTCCACGTGTGACGTCGCTGTGCAGAGACCTACGGCCTCTGCGTTCACTGCGGACGCTCCCCACCTGCTCGAGGACGTCTGAGCCCGTCCTGCCTGTGGTCACTGCCCCCGCATTTCGCGTGAACTGCTGTCTGCACCCCGGGGCCCGGCCCCAGCCCCCGAAGAATTTTGGTGACTGGTTCTGGCAGCCCCGACACGTCCCGGTAGATCTGGGCGCTGTCAGGAAGGCAGGGCTGTTTTTAGCCAGTTTATTGGAAGAAGTCATAAAGGAGAAGCATTTAATTCGTTACGTGCACCAGGTCCCCCGGCCCCTCACCCCTGGGGCTCCTGCCGACGGGGCCTGAGACCTGCGGGGTCTTCCGCGAAGGCTGTGTTCTGTGGGCGCGGGCTCATTTCGAGGGGTCGGTTTCACGTTGTCAAGACCAGCGGAAGGTTAGCGCCGTTAGGTGAGGTGAATCGTGCTGTGTTTTGTCCTCAGACTGTAAACTCCGCGGTTCAAACAGCGATGCTGCGGATGTCACTCGTGCGCTGTCTCTGAGAGCCGCAGGCCCATGTGTTCTGTTCGCCGGGCAGCTCGCTTGCCGCGGGAACGCCCCTTCTGCGCCCCCGGCGTGGTGATTAGTAACGGAGGTCGTAGAACACCGGGTCCGGCGGGCTGTGTGACAGCCGCGCTTCCCTCTGCTCAGCCCCCAGATCCAGCCCTGGTTTGGAACCGTCATCCGCGGGCAGATCCGCGGGCAGATCCGCTGGGCACCAGGGAGCTTTGCTTCCTTGAATCCCCCCGGCCCGTCTCTCCATCTTGAGCCTTTTCTTCGGGGGTTCAGATGCTGCCACTTACCGTTCTTATCCGGGGCAGGACGCTGACCGTCTGGGAATCCATCGGTGGGCATTGTGCGAGGCGGGAGGGCTCGCGTATGAACACGCCCCGTGCTCCAGGGCCGGGGTTCCAGCTGCCGTCAGCCGTCTTTGCCGACCTGACCCCGTGGCTCCTGGAAGGTCGTCTTTTGTGTCCTTGGGTGCTGATAAGAGAATGAATAGGGGGAGGCCGGGATGGCTCAGCGGGTTAAGTGCTCGCTTTGCAGCCCTGGAGCCTGGGGATCGAGTCCCGGCCCCGGCCCATGTGGACCCACATGCTGAGCTGGGGTGTAGCTCCTGGTTCAGTTCTTGCCGGGGCCTATGTGGGAGGCTCCCGGCCCAGTTCCTGCCCTGCACAGCCCTGTGCCCACCTGTGGAGTGAAACTATGTGGAAAACTAATGTCAACTATGGAGACGGCTCTGGGCCCTCCCCCTTCTCTCTGTCTCTCTCTCTCTCTCTCTGTCAAAACAATAAATACCTTGAAAGAAAGCGAATAGAAAAAAGACACCTAGAAACCCAGCGGCAGACATAAGCCTTTCTGTTGTCTCCTTTTCTCATCCAGGGTAGAGACCACGCTAACCCAGACCCCGGCCAGACAGTGCCTCTCAGAAAGGGAACCTAAAGACCCGCACCCGGCGCTCCCCGGGGCCTGTGGCTGCCGTTCGCAGACCCTCACGGATGTGTCACCGCCGACCCTGACGGCGTCCGAGCAGCTGCCGGAGGACGCCCGACCCGACACGGCCGGCCCTGGGCCTGCCGGGCTGGCGCGGACAGTGACAGGCGCGGCCTGTCCTTGCCGAACGCTTACGAATAAACGGAGATGCTGCGCCCTGGAATTCCACGTAGGTGCCCCGTGTGCGCAGACCAGCTCCGCCTGGCCGGGCCCCGCGGCTCCTGGTCACGGACAGAGGTGCGGGCAGGCGCAGAGCGAGCCCCCGGCGTCCGCGCCCACCAAGACGCGCTGGAGACACTGGAGACAGATCCTCCCGTGACTGGACAGAGCGCGCAGCTGAGCACCGGTGGGAGCCGGCGGACACATGGCGGCGGCACCGGGCCCGGCTCCGCGGGCGCTGACGTCGTGAACGCCGGGCGGGAGGGCGATGCTGTGCAGACCGGGCTCGGGGCGGCGAGATCCGAACCCGTCCACGGTTCCGTGGCAGCCGGCGCCCTCGGCGCGGGGCCTTTGCCCGCGTGCGCGCCGTGAGCAGGCAGCGGGGTGCTGGTGCTGCGCTTCGGGACGGGGCAGCTAGGGGAACGCCAAGGAGAGCGGGCTCCTTTGTTTATTCTCAGGACCTTTCGTAACAGGGCTACGTTCTGTGAACTGCTCACGAAGGACGCCCGCCCGTCTTCGCCCATTATCCGGCCACCGCGCCTCCCCGGCGGGCGGCGGGGGCTCCGGGACCACCTGCCCTCCCTGCGTCCCCGCACCCCCCGCAAGCACGTGTGTACCCTCCGTGGGACGAGCCCCCCGGCTCCCAGAGCGTGGAGGTCCCCGGGCCCCTGGGCGTGGGCGCGACATATACCTCTTCCCCTGTCACGCACACGCAAGCTTCTGCCGTGGGGTTAAGGGCCTGGAGCCAAGGACCTCACGCCCCGCGGTGTACGCCGTGAGCTGTGTTCCACGGACACACACGCTTTCTGTCCCTAGCACCGCGGCACTGTGTGTGACGGCGACGTTTCTGAGAGCTTCAGATTTTTGCACATATGAGTTTATGCATTATCAAAAGTTACTGCTGCCTTGAATGAAAATGTTCTGTGAAATTTTTCCCAAGAGCTTTACTAGGTTTTTTTTTTTTTTTTTTTTTTAAATTGTGAAATTTTGTAAAGGCAGGACATGGATTCCAATGAGCATGTTAAATATATTTTTCAAAAAAGCAATAATTTTACATGTACAGAAATTATCCTAACCTTTAATACTGGGGAGAGCAGCCGTTTACTGAACGCGGTCATGGCGTAGCGCAGTTTTTGTAGAAAATGGGCTTCTGATACAAAGACGTGTTTAAACACACACACACACACACACACACACACACACGTGTGGTTTTCCTGTTCTAATGATTTGTTGACTTATATTGTTGTTGTTATTGTTATTAGTTAATGTTTGGTTCTGGATTCTGCTTGTTACTGAGTTTAAATTACTTGACGGTTCAGGTTACTTTGAAACCCTTGCAAACAATGCAACGTAACTGGCTAGCTTACAGACACAAACAGACACACGCCTGTACGTGCGTGTGTGTCCGTCAGTTCCTGACTTGGTTTGTCCTGATAGTCTTACACCAGAGACGTACCAGAGTGACCTGTCGTGTTGACGTCGTTAGGAATGTCCCCACAGACCCTGCTGAGTGACCGTAGCTGAGCTGTGTCACGTGCCTGGGAGCGAAGCTGCAGATACATTCCTCTGCCCACCTCAGACATCAGAGCGCCTTCTGTTCACTTACGTCTGCTCACTTCGATAGTTTCCCCAAAGGGACAATTTCTGCATTTTTCTGGCTTTTCGTTCGGTTTAGGAACGTACCGGGACCCGGTGAGGAAGTCCTGTCTGCGTCTCTGTGTTTAGTTACGAGTAGAAATCCTGGACCCCAAGCGACACGGCGGCGCTGTGTCTGTTCTTACCACTTCAGAAGCGGCCCCTGCGGGCTGGCGGCCGAGCCGGGGGCGGCTTCCTGGGAGACCCCCGCCCAGGGGACCTGGTGGACGCGGCCGCCTTCCCGGGCTGGGGGCGCTGAGTGCAGCCGACCCGGTTTAAATAGCCGTGAGCTGCGGTGAGTGTAGGAAGCAGGTTTTTCCTGAGTTACACAGGCGGGCGGGGACCCCCGAGAACGACCCCCTCCCAGACAGGGCTGCTCTGGGCCTGATTTCGGCTCCTTTCTTCCAGTGAGCGTCAGTATTGTGCTGGTTTGTTAACGCGTTTATGTAGGTGCGACCATCGTATTTAATGATTTGTGTTTCCTTATTTATTTAGCCGACGTGTTTTGATTTGCTTTTTCTCGAATGGCGATTTCCGCATGATCTCTCCTGTACGTCTCCTCTGACTGTTACAGACTTTCTACTACCTCTAGCAATCTGCTGTCTCCTTGATTCTTAACAGGATTTTTACAGTGTTGGCGTCTAACGGAACGTAGACAATAAAGGGTTTGGTTGTCCACGCCGCAGCTTCTCCGTGTATCTCCCGTGCCCGCTCCGCGCCCCGGCCCCGGCCCCTGGCGCGGGGCTGCCGGGTGGGTGCCCCCCACCCCGCGTCTCTCATCGCTGAATTCAAGTCACACACGAAGGCTGAGCTTGTAGAACTCTGTCAGGTTAGTCACTCATAGTCCTTACCCTGAAGAACGAGCCTGGGAGTGCCCTGAGAGATCAGCTGTGAGGCACCTGCGCCGGGAGACGGCCCGCTACCCTGTCACCTCCCTGCCTGGTCCCAGGAGGTCTCACGGCGATCTCAGAAGGATGCATTTCACCCTGGTCAGCGCGCAGCACCGATCTTCAAGCCTGGAGGACTCCGCCTCTTTGGTTTCGAAAGTCGGTAATGCTTTAAGAGGTCCCCCGTAGTTATTTTTTTTATACCGATGAAGACACTGGTTTCCCGGAAAGCAGGTTTCCGTGGGAATGGCACTGGGGTTGCCTAGGGCCACGTGGGAAGACAAAGGGGGTGATTTTGCCCAGTGTGCCCAGAACCAGCCGTGGTCAAGTCCGGCCGCTCTGTCCTGGGCCCTGAAACGCTCTGTAAACCTCTCCCGGAGGCTCGTTAACGTGGCCGGCAGGCATCGGGGGGCGGGCGTCACCTCTCGGCCGCGGCCCACGCAGCCTCCTGTTCTGCCGGAGCCCGCGGCCCGGAGGACGAGGGTCCCAGCATGTGACCGCGGTCCCTGGCTGGGCCCGGCAGCGCACTGCCCGGATTTTCACGGCCACGTTCTCCTCACCCACATTCCTCTTTTGGAAGCGAACGCGAGGTTTCAGAAATGTAGACAGGAGGGCCGTCCCCACCGCTGTGTCTTCCTTCTCAGCTGGTGCGTGTGTCCCCAGGGCACAGGGCGCTTTTAGCTTCGCTGAGTTCTCCTCCTAGAACGTGTCCTTCAACGAGCAAAGAAAGGAAAAAACAGAACGACAGGCCGGGGCCCTGATGGAGCGGAGCTCCCTCCTCATCGGTTTCGCTGACAATACTTTGAAGCAGTAAAATGCAAAAGACCATAGAATTTGTATTTCTTTTTTTAAAATACAATTTATAACATATATTTTGTACTCTTTATATTAGAATTTGTAACTAGATTGATGTATTTAACTCTATTTCTGAAAAAAATAATTCAATGTTTCAGTTGTGTGATAAAATATTTAGATAAAACATATTCATTCTATTGGAATTTGAAATCAATAAAAACATCTTGGAGTTCTTGAGATTTGTAAGACCTTTTTCCCCGACTTCGGGAGGTGGCTTAAATCCTCTGACAGCCTTGATCTGAGGTGTTTTATTTTTGTTGGCTGAACACAGACCGAAGTGCTAGGGCTCATTATTTATTTAAGCAGAGGAGTTTTTAGGGTGATTCACAAGATAGTTCATCTAAAAAGATGCCAAGATGACCATTGTATTTTTCCCCAATATTTTGTGTACTCCAGGATATATGCACACTGGTGTTTTGGAAGGTGACGCTGTATTTCTAATGATTTCCCCAGCACATTTCTTATTTCCACGCCAAGTACACACATCACTCTTATAGTCGCAATATAAGCCACACTGGGTGTCCTGGGATGGACGCAAAAGGAATCGTGAAGCAACATGATTGTCTCAAAGCCTTGGGGACTCGGAGGGGTGCTGATGGGCTTCGACATTAGACGGCAAACGCAGGACTCAGGGCCCGCGGATGCACTAACAGAATTATTTAAATAGATAAAATGCATTAAAAGTTAAAGGGTGTCACTGTGTCTCAACTGGCAGAATAAAGAAGGGACGAGGTAAGTACTTGATGGTGGCTTTTAAATTGTGCCAGTTGTGGGGGTGGGGCAGGGGGATGGACGAGCAGTGAGCCGCTGGTGTCCCCGAGTCCTCCTAGTGCCACCCAGCGGTGCACGGGGTGTCCCAAGTCCTCCCGGTGATGCACGGGTTGTCCCTGAGTCCTGGCGGTGCACAGGGTGTCCCGAGCCCTTCCCATGATGCACGGGGTGTCCCGAGTCCTCCTGGCGGTGCACGGGGCGTCCCAAGTCCTTCCCATGATGCACGGGGCATCCCCGAGTCCTCCCCCTGATGCACGGGGTGTCCCGAGTCCTCCCCCTGATGCACGGGGTGTCCTGCGTCCTCCCGGCAGGGCACAGGGCATCCTGAGTCCTTCCCATGATGCGCGGGGTGTCCCTGAGTACTCCTAGCGGTGCACGGGGTGTCCCGAGTCCACCCCCTGATGCACGGGGTGTCCTGCGTCCTCCTGGGGGTGCACGGAGCGTCCCTGAGTCCTCCCTACGGTGCACGGGGCGTCCTGAGTCCTCCCGGCGGTGTACAGGCCGTCCTGAGTCCTCCCGGTGGTGCATGGCTCCCGGCGGTGCACGGGGCGTCCTGAGTCCTCCCGGCGGTGCACAGGGCGTCCTGAGTCCTCCCGGCGGTGCACGAGGCGTCCTGAGTCCTCCCGGTGATGCACGGGGCGTCCCCAAGTCCTCCGGGTGATGCAGGGGCATCTCGAGTCCTCCCAGTGATGCAGGGGCATCCTGAGTCCTCCCCCTGATGCACGGGGCGTCCCCGAGTCCTCCCCCTGATGCAGGGGCGTCCCGAGTCCTCCCGGAGATGCAGGGGCGCCCCGAGTCCTTCCGGTGATGCACGGGGTGTCCCGAGTCCTCCCCCTGATGCATGAGGTGTCCTGAGTCCTCCCGGCGGTGCACGGGGCACCCTGAGTCCTTCCCATGATGCACAGGGTGTCCCTGAGTACTCCCGACGGTGCACGGGGCGTCCTGAGTCCTCCCGGTGATGCACGGGGCGTCCCTGAGTCCTCCCGGCGGTGCACGGGGCGTCCTGAGTCCTTCCCATGATGCACGGGGTGTCCCTGAGTCCTGGTGCCACCCAGTGGTGCATAGGGCATCCTCGAGTCCTCCCCCTGATGCACGGGGTGTCCCGAGTCCTCCCCCTGATGCACGGGCGTCTCGAGTCCTCCCCCTGATGCAGGGGCGTCCCGAGTCCTCCGGTGATGCAGGGGCGTCCCGAGTCCTCCGGGTGATGCAGGGG
>PVKE010017592.1:0-30557 GCA_004027555.1 Craseonycteris thonglongyai
CAAAGTACTCAAGTTCACTGTTAAAATACATGGGTTTTCTGGCCCATGTTAGAAAAGTTCAGCCTTAGAAAGATTGCTTCAGATTTGATTTGAGCTAAATAAGAATTTAAGAAATTTCTTTACTACCATTCATTTTTTAATTTCTGACACCATTAGAAAATCCATCTTAAAATATAATTGGACTTTTCTAAACAGCAAGAGGTGAAAAATGTAGAATCAGTCACTGATTTCTGTCAGTTTTCATCCTGCCTCCACCCTATATTGAATTAGGATTTATTGTGTAGTTACTGTATTAAAAAGCACACAGCTGACACTTCCTAATTGGTTATGTTGCATCTGTATTTAAACACAGTAAGTGGAGGAAGTTCTGTTTGCTTGTTTGTATTTTTTTAAGTATCTCTATGTGGTTTACTTTACATAAGCACTGAAGACCCTTCATGGGTCTAAGTGAAAATCCCTACACATTTGGCTTCAATAAAGCCAGCAGTTTCTTGAAGATAGGCTCCAACCATGAATTATCTACACCTGTGTGCTAGAAAGGGTGAAAAGGGCAGTTTTCTGTGTTGCTGCCAATGGGTGAACAATTCGCAATAGCCAATGCAAGAGAACAACTTCTGTAAGAAGAAAACTGTTAACTTCCAAGCTGGCTTGGCACACTTCTGCAAAATAATACGATCTTTCTCCATTTACTCTTATTTTTTGTTACACTTTTTCCAGTAAAATCCTTCCCTGGAATTTTATAATCATGTTTTTAAATTATCTTACTAGTGATGTCTGAAACTACGCTTAAGGTTAACTGAAAACCAATTTCAGTACACATCTAACTTTTGAGCATTAAAATCCTTTCTAAAGTCTTCACCATCCACAATTAATATAGTACTAACTTAATGTTCAGTTATTCACGTCTGTGAAAGTTCTTTCTGAATCATCCTACAAACATTTATTAAACCACACACACACACACACACTCAGTCAAGCTGTTTGTTCACTGTAGAGAATACCAAAATGAACTGGAAAAGCTCACAGCACTAAAGAAACCAAGCTAGTAATGGAAACAAAAATGGCATAATTCTGGGGCTGCAAGAAATCAGAAAAGCTATTTGTTTTCATAAATTTACTGACAATTTTTGTGCATATTAATATTTAAGAACTAAGATTTAAGGTTTAAGAACTGTATTTACCCTCCCTTTAAAAATGCAATAAATCAGTTAAGCCATTATTTACTTAAAAAAAGAACTCACCATGAGAATACAAAATAGACAGTCACTATTGTTATATTTAAAATAGCACTTGTTCTACTGCATGAATGAAGTATATCTAGACATTAAACTGTATTGGAAAATAACTTAAAAACTATTATAAAAATAGCTAAACTAGAAATCAGAAAGTTAAGCCCAACCACTGCCTGGAAAAGTCCAACCATTGCCTTGACTATGAGTAAAAATCATGCCTGTCTCATATCTCAAAAAAAAAATTCGAATAATTAAGTGAAAATATGCATGAATGTTTTTCAAAACATTTAAAAATATGACATTATACCGTTAGCCAAGGAACAAAACAGGCAATAAATTAACTTTGAGTGGATTTTAAAAATCAACTTTTAGGCTTCTAGAAAATTCTCTGACAAGTACAAAATATTTGCCAAGGTTTGCATATCTCTCAGTGGCTGCCAGAAGTTACATTTTTTTGCATACTTTCAATATTGCTTTCATATTTTATGTAAATATTATCAGTACATTCATAGTCTTTTGCATTTTTAGTTCAAATTTTTTGAGTTATCTAAGTTCATATATATATATATAGCTTTTTTTCCCCAGTTGAAGGATAGGTTGTTTCTATTATTTTACTATTATAAATATCTCAATAACCACTTCTTCTATGTCTCTGTTCAGAGGTACAGGAATCTCTAAAGTACATAACTAGTGGGAAGCTGGCTAATATGACATGATCAATTTTACTTGATATTGCCAAAACATTCTCCAGGATAGTTGTACCAATGTATATTCTCACCAACAGTAAATGATAACAAGTTCTCTACATCTTCCCCAACACTTGATATTTTTAGACTCATAATGGTTGTAGAAAAGTCTCTGTTTTAACTTGCATTTCCCAACTGTTAGTGAGAATCATGTTATAAAACTGGCCTATTGGTTTCCAATTCTGTGAATCGCCTACCATTACCCTCAATTTTTTTTATTACGATGTCTTTCTTATTGATTTACAGGAAATGTTCATATAATCTAGATTTTAATTTTTATAGGATACAGGCTATTTTCAGTAATCCTACCTGAAAGCCCAATTATAACAGCTAGAATACACCAAAATCGTTTTTCTCATGTGACTACAAGTATGGAAACAGGCACATATCTAGTCAAGAATGTCGTCAAGAAACTAGCATTTTATCATCCTGCTCTGCCATCTTTAATAGGTAGCCTCAACTTCTTCATTGTAGGACAGCTGTTGTAACTCTAGACATTATTATATTCAGGCGAGGGGTGGGGGTGGTGGGGGGAGACCAGACCCCATATTCAGGGAGCAAAGCTTTCCCAGAAAGTCTTAGCTCACATCTCAATGACCACAATTGATGACCTTTAAAGAATATCAGTGAGTCAGCCATTTTTAAATGGGCACAAGATTAGGGTTATACTATAATAGTAAAGAAAGAAAACTAGACTAGGTGGGCAACTAGCAACGTCTTTCAAACATAGTTCACTCTCACTACACACATAGTCCACCAATGTTATCCTTGTCTTTCCACTGTAGTATATTTTCTTATATGAATGTTTAACAGTCAAATTTCTAAATCCTTTTCTATATTATTTGAGTATTCTGTATTCCCCTATTCCTCAACAACGCTTACATTTTCTTCTAAAAATTGTTTTAAATGGCTTTCTGCCTTTAAATCTATCTATAATACATATATAATCAATTTTTATGTATGGTATGAAGGAAAAAAATTTTCTTTTGTTTTACAAGGACAATCAATAGACGTACCAACTCCATTTCTTAATAGTTCACCTTTTCCTACTAATTTAGACCACCAACTCTAGAATATAACAAGTTTCTTTAATTGGTTTATATTGAGCTTCTGGACTTGTATTGATTTATATAGGGTTCACTAGTTATCTGTCCTTGCCACCATAGGTTGAATAGCGTTGACATGTGTGGTAGGGCTACTTCTTCTTCAAACTTATTTCAGCTATTCTCAAACACTTCCCACTGCTTGTTTTCCACAAGAGCTTAAAATCATCTGTTCCTTAAAAACCCTACTTAGATTTTGAGTGGATTGTCACTGAAATTACAGACATATTTGGGGAAAACTGGTTATCTTCATAACATCAAATATTCCCAATCATGGACAATGAACATCTCTCCATTTATTCAGTCCTTCAATGTCCCATAATTTATTCACAAAGTTTTACATATCTTGTTAAATTGGTTCCTACAAAACAGAATTTTTGCATTAGGAACTAGAATAATTTCTTCTTTACAAAGCAGTTTTTAATTGACTACCCCATTATTCACTTGAGTTTTCCACACAGATTGTTTATATAAACTGCAAAAATTAATTTTGATTCCTCCTTCCTAACACTTATGCTCATTCCTTTGCTTGTTATAATGTACTGACAAATGTCAAGAACTACTCCAATGACTAAAAGTAATAAATTTTTATTTTGACCTTAAGAAAATTAAGCCATTATTATCACACTGTTAAATATAACATTACATATTATTTTGAAAAACATTATTCATATTAGAGAATTGTACTGCATTCCTCGTTTAAACTTTCATGAATATTTGAATTTCATAAATTTTCTTATCAAGCAAAACAATTATGTTTTTCTTTCAGTTGGAAATATGATAAAATACATTAAAGGAGAATGAAATGGTATATTATTACTACATTTTGAAATGAATTATATTTGGTCATAATAGACTTTTTTCTTCTGTTTTACTAGGTCCTTACATATATTTATGAGTAGCATTAGCCTATAATTTTCTTTTCACTATTCTGGTATTTTTTATCAAGGTTATGTTAAACCTTGAATTTTAATAGTAAGGAGTTTTTTGTTCCACGAGAGTATGAAAATACTTTCTCATAATCTAAGCCAAACAACTGATATTTTTCAATCTTTTCCATAATTACTAATTTCTAAGATTTTCCATTTCTTCTGAAGAACACATTTATATTTTTCTAGGAGTTTCTATTTATTATTTGTTGAATTATTACCAGAGCTATATCTTTTGAATGTCTTTTAGTCTAAGGCTGTATAATTTTTTCTAATTATTTTCTTACCTGGCTAAAGGTTTATCCTTTATTGGCTGACTTCCCAACTTCAACTCTCACCCCCAAAACAGAATTATCTCTTAGGTATCATTTCCTGTTTTCTTTTTTCTCTTCCATTTTTGTCCATGTCATTAAATCCTTGATCCTTATTTACTAGAGCTTTTCTTGGTTCTCTTTCTGTTGTCTTAAATGTAATGCTTTGTTCATTTCAATATTATTCATTTAATCTGATAGTAATTTAAAGCTATGAATGTCTGGTTTTAGCTTCTGTAACTTTTCTCAAGTTCTGCTATGTAGTATCCTCCTTATTACTTTGTTTTAAATAAGTAATTCTAGCTTTTATAGTCTCCTTGACCCAAAATGGTTTCATATCCCAATCTATTGCTTACACACATTCCAAGATGTTACCAATACTGGAGTTATCCACAGTTAAATAAAATAATAATGAAAAAAATAATGAATTAATTTTCCATGTAAATATCTATAGTACATATATAATGAGAAACACCAATCAACACTTTAAGTTTGCTTGCTCTTTAGATAGTCAACCAGCCAATCACTAATGATTATCATTGAAGGTACGCAGTTTAGTGATGGAATTTTCCATGAGTTCTTAGCTCTTGTTCTTGAAACAATTCTTTAGCTCACTCTGATCCCTCCCCTTCTCTTCACTTCATGTGCTTTTAAGCAAGTGCTATGATCCAGCCAAAGAAGAAGTTCACCCAGGAGAATATAAGTGCAGCAAGTCTCATCTCAAGATTGAATGACTTCCTGTTATTTACTGGTAGTTCTAACTATCCATCAGAAGGTATAAGAAACAGGGATTAATGAAAAACAATAAAACCCTACACAGACTCAAAGAACCACAATCTAATATCCTCTTGAGCAAAACCCTGGGCAGAAACACCAAACTGAAACAAAATTAAAAAATGAATCCAAAAAGGAAGTTTATACACCCAAATACATGACAATATTAAAAAAATAATCCTCAGGAAGTAGGGAATCTTCTAACACTTCATGAACACTTCCATGACCCCAGCATTCTAAGAGGTTTTGCATATACTACCTAATTTAATCCTTACAAAAACCCTTTGGAATAGGTACAATTCTCTTTCCCATTTCACAGATGATGAAACTAAGGCACACAGTTGCTAAGCAGCAAACCTAATCACTTTGGCTCCAGTAGTGATCCAAATTACACTATATACCACCTACTACATGCTTTATACCATTCGCGTATAGATAATTCTCCATCAGTTTTATACTCAAATCTTCATAAAGTCTTTCATCAAAGGAAATTCTTAATTGCTTTATTTGGAATAATAAATTACTAACATGCTTGAGTTCAAATCCTGGCTCAACTAATTAGCTACTGTGTAAGTGCTTTAACCTCCTTTCCTCAGTTTCCTCATCTGCAAAATGAAAATTACTGATAACAGCTCTCTCATAAACTGAGTATAGGGTTTAAACGAATTAAAAGATTCTAGTTGTATTATTGTACCTGGCACATAGTAAAAAATCTGTGTTAACTGCCATTATAAGAACAGTGTGATCACCATTATCATACATTGTTCCTAGGGGTATTTCCCTCCTCCCTTCTATTATAAATAATATCACTGTATATAAGCTTTAAAAAAATCTTTTAAAATCAAATTCTGTAAGACTATCTCTTGTGGATATCAAAAATATTAAGCAATCAAGTATGTCAATAGATAAAATTGTTGGACATCATCATTCCTGATTCAACTCTAGAACACTATTTCCATGAAGACAGAAATTTTTGTCCTATAAATCAGCAGTCCCCAACCTTTTTGGCACCATCGAATGGTGGGGTTGAGGGGAAGATGATTTCGGATGCAAGCGCATTACATTTATTGGGCACTTTATTTCTATTATTATTACATTGTAATATATAATGAAATATTATACATTCACCATAATGAAGAATCAGTGGGAGCGCTGAGCTTGTTTTCCTGCAACTAGACAGTCCCATCTGAGACAAGGGCATAGCGCAGGAAAGAGGCACAAATGATAAGTGATATATAAAACCACGGGTGGGCCACGCACAAAATAAAGTAAGTGCCAATTCTGACTAGATGTAGCTGTACAATTGAAGTACATCAACTCACTTGCCATTAGAAAGCCTACCACCAGATTCAGCTTAATTGTCATTTACCACTCCCTGATAGGGTTTTGATATGAGTCTGCAAGCAACTGATTTACTATGGTCTCTGTGCAGTCAAACCTCTCTGCTAATGTTCATCTATATTTGCAGCTACTCCCCAGTGCTAGTAGCTTCACCATCTTAGCTCCACCTCCGATCATCAGGCATTAAGATTCTTATACAGAGTGTGCAACTTAAATCCCTCACATGCACAAATCACAATAGAGTTTGTGCTCCTATGAGAATCTAATGCCACTGCTGATCTGACAGGAGGCGAAGCTCAGGTGGTAATGTGAGTGATGGGGAGTGACTATAAATACTGATGAAGTTTCACTTGTTCTCTTGCTAGTCTGCCCACCATTCACCTCCTGCTGTGTGGCCCAGTTCCTAATCTGCCATGAACCTGTACCGGTCCATGGCCTAGGGGTGGGTGATCCCTGCTATAAATCATTCCATTCCTATTACCTATAGTATTGTGTGGCACCAATCCATATTTGCTTAATAAATGATTAAAAAAAAATACTCAATCTCAAACAAGTTAGAAGGAAATGAAGATTATGTTATATCTTGAAAAATATTTTAAAAATTTCGTAAAATAAAAGAATGGCAAAAGCAATCCTTCCATATTAATAAATGATATACTGTCATTTTAATATGTATGTGTAATTACTGTAGTAAATCAAACACTTAAACGATTTTATTTCATCTACTACCCTAAAAGTTTACACAATCATGATGACCTAAAAATCATCTGAAGGATGTAAACAGCTTCACTATGTATTTTTTTCCTGTTGTTCTTCATCTTCCCTCCAAAATTAGTTCCATTTAATCTTTAGTGAGCCAAAGATTTCAGTGGATACAAATATAAACTTCCCTTTCCTGAAAAGAACTCTATGTCTACAGTAGTAGTATTTAACTTTCCTTTCATGTCAAATAAACTTAAAAAAAAACAAATAGTGGAAAAACCTGCCAGCTTCTAAGTGGCAGTCAGCCATTATTTTTTCACTCATTCATGATCTATTTATTGAACACTCCCTATGACTTAGATATTGGGCTCTTAGAAAAAAGGAGGAAGGTAAAACATGGCCCATGTTCTCAAAGCACTCCCATCCATGGTTGGAGGCAGACATAAACACAAGATTATAAAGTGACCTGAAAGGTCCACAACAGAGGCAGAATCACAGAAGAAGGAGAAACCAACTGCTGCATGGGCGAGGGCAGTGCAAAAAAACTCCACCAGACTGACCACCTTTTTAACTGAACTTTGAAGGTCAGGAGAAGTTTGACAGGTGAGGAAAAGGAAAAAAAAGGTAGAGGGAGTAACACACAAAATCCCAAGCCATGGAACAATATGGCATGTTCACAAAGAAAAGGCGTAATTTGTAATTTGGTATCACTAAAGCATAAGGTTTATGGTTGAAATTATTGGGAAATGAAGGTACAGAGACACCGGGATGGAGGAGTGCTCATTAAAAAGGGTCTAATATGCAGGTCACGGAAGAAGCTAAGACACCACTATACTCCCCCTGCTCAAGAAGTTCCCATAAGAAGGCATTTCTGTCATAGAATGGCATGTAACAAATGGTAAGTAAGGACTATGAATCAAAGAGCATGTCAACTAGAGAGCTATTTACTAGCATATGACTCTTTATGCTTTAACAATCAAGTTACCTAACTAGACTGAGAGGTCTCTGAGAGGATGGACCACCATGTCTTATTGAAGTTTATATCCCAAAGGTCTACTGCCACAATTCCTCTCTTTACCAGATTTCAAGGGCCTATGCTTCACTAGAAATTATACTAAGCACCAGGTACTCATTGATCTTGTACTGTCCCATTCCAACAAATCTAAGCCCACTTCCTTCTCCACTAGAGGCCTCATTCTATTGTTTGTTTTTTTAAATGTAAGCCATATGCTTTTTTTATTGTTTTCATATAAATTATCTAATTGAGAGAAAATGCAGTCAAGTGGTTACAAGTGTAAGCTCAGTAATCAAACATCTACCAGTCCCAACTCCAACTTGGCTGCCTCTCTAAGCTTGTTTCCCTTTCCATATAACAAAAATAAAGGTACCCAATTACTAATTTATTTTCAAGAATAAATGAGATCATACATACAAAAGTACTTAGCATAATATCACAAATGTTAGCTATTTTGTTGTTAATCATTAAACCAACATCCTGAGGAACTTAAAGCATGAATTATTACCTTATTTAAAAAGACTTGTTCACGATCACACAGCCATTGTCTAATGGAGACTGCCCAAGAACACATTTCTGACTTTAATCAGTCACCAAAATCACAACTGGCCCATATTCATTTCCACTTGGATAATCTACTTTGGATTTGTCAAAAACCAATCATCTTTACCACAAAATCAATTCCCCCTTAGGCTTCCATTTCTGAGTTGCCTCTAACTCCATCTTTTCCTTCACCAATATTTGCTATAACTAGTATCTGTCACCTGTTCTTTGTAAAAGTTGATAGATCCCTCCCTTTGTTTTCTTTCCAACAGCAAACCCTACACTCCAAGCCCTGTAAAATAGGAAAATACTGTACAAAAAAACAAGGCAAGCTCAGGGTCAAATATCATTGTGAGCAGCTGAACCCCTGAGCTAGCTTCTTGGTTTACTTACCTGCCAGCACTCTTAGTCTATTTCAAATTGTATATGGTTCATAGGGACAAAAGGAAACCTAAATATAAGATTATCCTTTAACCGCACAGAAAAATCATCACAGAAGTGGCTCAAAGTAAAGCTGTACAAAATCACCTGAAAGATATCAAACAACCCCCAGGTCATTAAGACTTGAGGCACTATGATGAAATAATTAAAATGACTTAAGAAAAGTTTTCCAACCTTAAGAGTGGTAAACAATGAGTAGACAAAGAAATTTAGAGGAAAAGAGTATGTATGTAGTCAGAAGACTGCCCCACATACTAAATCCTTTCTAGCAAGAATAGCCTCATTATGAGGATGGATGAGGGCAGGGATTGAATCTGTGTGAATAAGACAAAGCATCTAAACCAGGAAGAGGCAAATAACAGATACAAAAAATAGCAATAAATTACTCACAAGCCTTCTCTTATCATTATAACCAATCTTCCAGTTCTGATTCCACGGGAAAGCCGGGATGGCTCTGCGGGTTAAGCGCTCGCTTTGAAGCCCTGAGGACCGAGGATCGAATCCTGGCTCCGGCCCAGGCAGACCCACATGCTGAACTGGGGTGTGCTTCCCGAATGCGGTGAGGCTCCCAGTTCAGTTCAAAAAAATAAAAAGAAAGAAAAACTATTTGATTCCACACTCACAGCTCATCACCTGACAATGCCTCAGCCACGTGGGCAGCAGTAGTCTGACCAGATGTCCCATTTTAAATGGGACAGAAAATGCTGTCTTGTTTCAAACTGTATATATGGTCAGCCTAGTTTCAACTGAGCTAAATTCAAACTGTCAGTAGGCGACCATACATGTGCTGTTTGAAATGGGACAGTACCACTGTTTTCCGTCCAGTTTAAAATGAGAAGTCTGGTGAGTTTACCAACAAAGCAGAACACACACTAGAGAGAAGAATTTACATATGTATTACTCTTGCCCATTATATTTCCCACTATAAGTTAATAAGTAGACATTATAAAAAAATTTTTCATTATTTATTTATTTATAGGAATTGTATTTTTTGTTTTTGTTTTTGGCAGGGAGGAGGAAGAGCATAATTCAGCTTTCTCAGCTCCATTATTAACAAGATACTTGACTGACAAGATCAAATTTGTGTCTCTAAGGCAGAGGCACAAACTCTGGGCTGAAGTGAATAGAACATAAATGTCATAAGATAAGAAAAGTCACTGTGTATCAATAAACCTGTCTTTCTTGGTGTACAAAGCCAATTCAGGCCTTTCACACAAACTATCCTGCATACCTCTGCCAAATCCTACTCATCCTTTTTAAATGTCATTTTCATCGTGCCACAACTTAGCAGCTACAGTGGATCCCTGCTGCCTTCGGAATGAAATTTTAACTACTCTCCTCTCTATGGAAGGCCCTCTGTACCCAATCCTCCTGCCACAATACGGTCCCTCTGCACTAATCTGTCTTCACACAGACTCGTCATTTCACCTCCATTCCTCTGTTTCCACCACCCTCTTTTTTCTAATCAAATTCATCAATTCTTCCCAAACTGTATCCCTTACTGTAAATTCTTCTAGGCACCTCAATAATACATATTACTTTTCTTAAAAATACTCTGTCATTGTTTTATCTATTTTGCTTATAGTCTAACATTGTATAAGCTCAAGTACAAGAATTTTTACCATTTGTATATTACTCATTCTAAGTACATCCTATGTATGAAACCAGACAAATACATAATAAAAATACATGTTTTCATACTGAGTGAAAAGTACTTGATGATAACCAAATATAAAAAGTTAAATTACCTGTCTATAACAGGGTTGGGTTTGAAATTTTTTTTCTTTTCTTTCTGTGAGAACCATTAGGTATAATTGAATCCTTTAAGTTTTAAAAACACTTAGTCATAACAGCAAGGCATACAATTCAGACATATCTAGTGTAAGGTGACCAGATTTTAACATTGGTAAAGCGGGACACCATTGACTGACTGAGGGGGAGGGGGTTCTTGATTAAAAATTTGGTCTATCTCCCGCCGTTCCCTAGCTTGTTGTGCATTCTTTCCAAAAATCGGGACTTTTTTAAAACACCGCGGGCCGCGGGACAAATTGTTAAAAATCAGGACTGTCCCACCAAAAGCGGGACGTCTGGTCACCTTAATCTAGTGTGCATCACATCCAAGTATGTACTAATGTAACAAAAGTTGACAATAAGGCAAATAAGCTTTCTTTCCACAGGGCCAGGCCCCAATATAACTGTTATGGCTCCCCTGGGAACACAGAATATTGGGTCTCAGCAGGCTGTTGCCTAGGAAGTCAAACAATTATTATCCATTACCTCACAAACCTGCAGAGACCCAAATGTTTGCCAATAAGATATAAGGCCAATGGTGAATGCAGCCAATGATTAACAGTGAATCCATGAACAAAATCACAGCAACAGTACTGGCATAACTCTGAAAAGTTTATATGGACAGTACACCAGCAAAAATGAAATACAGTGTGTTCTAAGTTCTTATCGCAATGTTTAATGCAAGATAACACTTGACTTAAGTATAGTAGTTTCATCATCTTTTTAAAATAAATGTAGGATAATCTGTGGGACCTTTAATCCTTATTCCATGCCCTATAGTGATTAATCCTTTCTGCTTCACATCAGGAAAACATGAAAAGCAACTGTGATTTTTCATAATAATAACTGTTTACAAAAGCTGTGTATGCATGCCATTCCTAGGTAAATATGTTTTTTTTAAACAAGCATTGCCTTGATATAGATAGTCCCCAAACTGAGAAAACTTCAACTTATTAAGCCACAAAAAAAAAAAAAAAAAAAATCAACAAAAATGCATTGAATTTCTGAACTAGGAACAGGGAAATTTAATGATAGACATGAGGTTAATTTCACCCAAAACATCTTTTTAATTGTCTAAAAATTATTTATTCATATTTCCAGCAGTCTCACAATATTCCAAGGTCAATCACCTATCTGCTCATACCCAATGTTAAAGTTTATTCAAAACTGTCAGGACTTGAAATATTTCCAAGGAAGGCAAAGTGAAAATTCTGTATCATAATTTCTACCATTAGTGCTTAAGCAAAACTCAAAGATCCACAATGTAATATACTTATTTGGTGGCTGCCAAGATAATTTCAAAAGACTTAACAAAAATACATTTTAAGAGTAAACAGAAATCCAGAGTTCCAACATGTTTTAATAAACTAGATATCTAAATTTGAAAGTTACCAGTTATAAGTTATGAAGTAGATTTGTCCTTCATTACTGCTATGAACTAAGAGTTAATATCAAGTCACCAACTCACATTACCAATCACTGTAAAGCAACATCAGAATTGCTGACACCTTCTAAGAATTAATACCTGTTTTAAAAGACTATTTCCAGAGAGGGCAAAGCAATTACTAGGCCTCTTAGAAAAAAATATAAGCCAAACAAGTTCTTTGTGACACAGGCACAAAGCAGTTTTCTGTTCTGTGTAACAGAACTCATTTTCTTCCCTGAGAATACCTAGTCATGTGCTACTTCTCACTAATGGACTGATTGGGTCAACCCTCAAGTGTGATGATTTTGCCCTCCTGGAAATAAAGCAATAAGCTAAAAATAGCCCATTCTCTGATACTCAGGACATAAGACTATAGAAGAAGTTAACTCTAACTGGTTTATTATTTTTAAAGGGAAGGTATTAACTATAAATATATGATGGAGTCATTAAATCTGGTCCAGTACTTAGAACAGTAAGATACAATATTAAGTCCCTCACCAAAGTAACCCTCAGACAACAGAATGTTTGTGTCTCTATAATCAGAAGAAAACAAAGTCATGCTGTCTCTCTACGATATACCAGATGATCTAATTCAGGCACGTTCAACCTGTGGCCCAGGACAGCTTTGAACAAAGCTCAATACAAATTTTTAAAACACTGAGATATTTTTGCAACTTTTATTTTTAAAGCTCATCAGTTATTGTTAGTGTTACTGTATTTTATGAGTGGCCCAAGACAATTCTTCCAATGTGGTCCTGGAAAGTCAAAAGGTTGGACACCGTTGATCTAAGCCATATACTAAATTACACCAGTTTCATGAAAAGTTCTTCAGTGTACATTACCTACCACCGATAAATACATATGAGGGCTGTTCAGAAAAACTCCAGTCATTGTCAATATAACAAGAACAGTTATATGGCTGGATACTTTCAAGACAGCCTTATATTTACCCATGTAGTTTGCTTTTCATTATTGCTCTCCAATCACACTTGAATAATCAGATGACTCAAATGTTATAAATAATAATTATGTAAAGCAATGTTTCTGACTCTGAAATAATGTGAACTCATCATGTCTTTGTTTCTTGTGTCCCCAATTCTCTACCCAACCTACAAAAGTCTTCCTGCGTTTGTAAATGGCCCAATTACTGAGGGTAAACCATAAGGAGTAACTCAACATTATTCATGGTAGCCAAGACATGGAAACAATCTAAGTATCCTTTGATGGGAAACTAGATAAAGAAGATGTGGTACATACAGTAGTAGACTCTCAGTACTAGAGAGTAGTAGACTCTCTAGTAAATGGCACTCATGACAGATAAATGTCGTATTATTTCTTCAGATTTTTTGCCAGTTGCTTGAGAATGCCAATTCCTTGAGTCTCGGTTAACAGAGAGTCTACTGTATATACAACAGAGAGTCTACTGTATATACAACAGAATACTACTCAGCCATAAGAAGATGAAATACTTCCATTTACAAAAAAATGGATAAATCTTGAAAGTATCACGCTAAAATCAGTCAGACAGAAAGGAGAATAATCATATGATTTCATTTATGTGGGTTATAAAACAGAAAGCAACAAATGAATGAACAAAATGAAGAAAAACCTCATTGACACAGACAACAATACAGTGGTTACCAGAGGGAAAGGGAGGTGAGGGTAGGTAGAAGAGGGTAAATGGAGTCAAATATATGGTGACAGAATAAGACTAAAGTTTAAGTGATGAGCACACAATGCAATATAAAGCTGATATATTACAAGATTGCATACTTGAAACATAATCTTATTAACCAATGTCACCCCAATAAATTAAAAAATTTTTTAAAAAGACTGTCCAACTCAGCTGGAGAGAGCTGCAAAGTAAAAAAAGGATCTACTTTTAAGGTAGCTCAGTTCTCTCTAGGAGTTTTAGTGATTGGTTGCTTTTATCAAAGAACAAACATTTCAACCTTCCCATCTTCCAATTAGTATAACTCATTAGTGATAACACTAGAGAATATTGAAGAGAAAAAGAAAACCTTAAATATTCCATATTCACACAGGTATTTTCTTTCCTATTATCACTGTCCTCAAAACTACTAAAAAAATATATATACAACTTTATTATGACTTACTCCCCTCTTTGGTGGATTGTACTTAAGAAAAGCATCAAGTCAATGCTGACACCTTCTCTCTTTGATTAGGACTAAAAAGCTTAACAGTTTAATATTTATTCTGCAAAAACCTGAAAATATCAGTCCAGCTCCCACTTAAGTATCTGTGAAAGGATGTTTTTAGTAAATTCCATCACTCATATATGAAGAATCACAGGTAAAGAGTAGATTAATCACTGCTCTTTCAAAAGTTACATTTACGTTCTACAATTTCTTCCTATGGAAACCAATTTTTATTTTTTAATATAGAAAGGATTAGAGCTACCACAGCTCTATTTTTAAATTGCCATTATCAATTCGAGAAATTAAAAAGTGCATTTCCCTCCTTGAAATCCTGAGTATGATTCCCACGTCAAAGAAGGACTTAGATTTCATTCATTTACTTTGGAAACTTCGAGATGCCTGTCAAGTTACAAAGTAACTGCCTGCATAAACATTCCAAGGACATTTAACTGCTACCAAACTGCTGAAAAATGATCTTTAATAGGCCACAGATGTTGGTGCCACACTACCTAAAAGTCTGAACCAAGATTTGATTGTTTTGAACCCTTTACCTAACATAAAATCCTCAGAAAAGGATTTTTTCCCATGCAGCACCCCCAAGCCAGTGAGAATAACATGTATTGCACCTATCCACAAATACGTGTTATAGAGTCTATCTCTCTGTCTGTCTCTCTCATATACACACACACAAACTATTCAGAACCTTTGTTTGCAGTTCTACAACTACTTTAACAAAAATCTCAGAAGTCTACTAAGAAGAGCTAAGGACTCAAATATTAGCTGTTCTATATCAGGACCTGTGCTATATGCTTACAACAACCCTATGAGAAAGGAGAAGCTAAGAGAAGTACTCTGCTCAAGAGCAAAGCCAGCAAGAGGCAAAGGTGGATTCCAAGTACTGACTGACTACAGGTCTGATCCCTTCCTTAACCACTGATATGCAGCCTCTCACAGCATGGCTGGGTCCCTGCTGCCTGAACCTCCTGCTCTCAGGACTGCCTTTCAGATCCTTAGATTTAAAAGCATGGAGCAGGTGTTCCATGAACTGCCCACTCCATATAAACAGGATTTTACTGTACTTCTCCACTGACTAAATTGCCAGGACTTAAATGGATAACAGTCCGTTGCATTTTCAGAAAGCAGAAAGTTGAGACAAGTCATTTTTATGTAAGCTGTCCTTTGTTAATAAGATCAAAATGAAATATGCCGCTTCTCCTGCATATTTTAGATCTTCAGAATAGTTATCTCTTTTAAATGCACTGCATTTCTAAACAGGCATGTCACAAGTACTTAGTATAAAATAATTCAGTATTAAATAATTTGGTTAATCTGAATCATATAAATAATGACTCCACCAGACTCATCTTGTAAAAAAGTACTTTTACTCAACATTAATATAATTACATGTAGACAGCAACAGCTGCTAATAAATTAAATGACATTCTCTGCCTAGAGGTACAAAAGGCTCTAACTCAGGGGTGGGTATTCAACCTTTGGGCTTCCCTGGGCCACACTGGAAAAAGAATTGTCTTGGCCACACATAAAACACACTAACACTAATGACAGCTGATGAACTTAAAAAAATAATTTCATAACGTTTTAACAAGTTTACGAATTTGCTTTGGGTTGCATTCAGAGCTGTCCTAGGCCACATGCTGACTGTGAACCGCAGGTTGGACAGGCTTGCTCCGATTCACAAGTTTATAGAAAATGGTTAGGGGTTATCAAAATGTAGCACAGTGTGAAATACCTAGAAGGCACCACCTCAAAAGGCAAAATGGTTTAATTGTTGCTTTAAGTAGTCACCATAAAGACCAGATTTACCTAAATGTTCATTTAGACAAAAGGGCAGAAAAGTAAGCAAACAGGTTAAGAATGAGAAAACATACAAATATTAAACAAATAAGGCATAATAGAGTAAGCTAGTAATATCAATTCCCCAAAAACAAAACAAAACAAAAAAACACAGAAAAGGCTAACTAGGTATCCAAAATGGCTTGAAAATAATCAAATATATAGGTATTAATTCAACAGGTTTACGCCGATAAGCTATTTAAGAGATTACATGCTAAATTTCTAAGTATTAAGAAATATCTCATTTAATCAACCAGAAATTTTACTAGCTACAAAATGAATTCTTGGTCAATGTACAGTTCAAAATTTCCTTATTCACTTTTCCATTATATAAGTTCAACAAAAAAGAATTTCTAAATATACTAATTCAGTAGAATTGTAAATAAGCATTTCTAACGAAAGCAATAAATCACTAATATAACCCATGAGTTAATTACATTCATTCTAAAATGAACTATGGAAATTATGAATGTTTCTCAGAATTTTGACAATAAAAGTTTGATAATATGTCTTCTATCTCAACCTTTCTCCAATTCTGAAGGCAGCATCTAATAAAGTAGATGCTTGTTTTAAATTTTCACATTGGTAGAAGATACATTTCCCTCTTTAAGTGCCATGAAATTATTTCTTGAGGAAGAAGAGGGCATAGCCAGATAGAAAAAGGAACACTGTCCAAAGAAAATGGTGTGTAAAGGGGAAGAGGAAATGTCTACGTATTAACTGTATAGCAAATCTCAAAATGGCTTCAATTCTGAGAAAGGTGTCCTTAAAAAATACATGTGACAAGAAAAAAAACTCAAAGAAATGTATACCACATAAACAAATGGCCTCGTCTGTATGCCAAATAGTTTCCTATAAATCCTACGTTATCATATCAAGAACTAGAGGAAAGGTAGCAGCCTTTGGACAACACAATGAAGCCTTGTTTAATGAGAGTTTAGCAGAGCAGTTTAGAAAGCTGTGGAATGGTACAAGGGCTTCATCTTTCCTTCATGTTCTTTCATCCATTAACTACAGTACATTTATCTCTTTTTAGCTCCTGATAATTTGTTAAGGAAATAAGTAACAATTTTGGTTCTTTTAAAGGAAGTTGCTTATATAAAACTTCATTTTATTTCACAATTCAAAAATGGTTAACAGGTCACAATCACTGAGCCAATAAAAAAATCATAAATGGCATTATTCACTTTACAAAGTGTTTACAGATTCATACTTTAGTCTCAAGAACCAATAGTGGGGGGAAGCCGGGATGGCTCAGTGGGTTAAGCGCTCACTTTGCAGCGCTGAGGACCGAGGATCGAATCCCGGCCCCGGCCCGTGCGGAACCATATGCTGAACTGGGAGCTCCCTCAGTTCAGTTCTCTCTCTGTCTCTGTCTCTGTATCTCTCTCTCTCTCTCTCTCTCTGTCAAAAAACTAATAAAATAAATAAAACTTTTTTAAAAAAAAGAACCAGTAGTGGGGTAGGGCGACCGTCACCTTAGGATATTACAGGTTAGACTCACTTGACAGGTTAACTTGCCCAAGGACTTTAAAGGTCAAGTTATTAGTATTTCAAGTTACAGAGGAAGTTGAATCTGTGAGAAACTGTATGAAAGATACCCTTTTCTTATCCACCAGCCCTAACAAAATAATAACCATAAGGTAACAACCTTATACACATATATACTTACTTCATAATGGTAACTCCTTATTCAGTTACATTTAAAATTAAAAAGCCAACAACTCAACAACAAAAACACAAACAACTCCATTCAAAATGGGCAAAGACCCTGAAGAGATTTTCCTCCAAAGAAGATAATAAGCACATGAAAAGATGTTCACATTCATTGTCATTAGGGAATTGCAAATTGAAAAACAAAATGATACCACTTTACATCCATTAGGATGGCTATTATAATTGCTTTAATGAAAAATATAAAGTGTAGGCAAATATGTGGAGAAACTGGAACTCTTGAGAATTTCTGGTAGGAATGTAACATGGTACAGCCACTGTGGAAGAGTTTGAGGGTTCCTCAAAAATTTAAGAATTATTGGGGAATCCAGAATGGTTCAGCAGGTTAAGGGCTCGCTTTGCAGCCTGGGGGGATCGAGGAACGAATCCCAGCCCTGGCCCATACACTGAACTGAGGTGTGCTTCCCATGGGGGAGGCCTCCGGTTCTGTTCCTGCCAGGGCAAGCTTCCCATTTGTGGGAGGCACCCCAGTTCAGCCCACAGTCCACAGGGGCATGCCTCCAATACTGGAGGCTCCCAGCCCATGCCCCACCCTGCACGTCTCCCATCCACCTGTGTAGAACAAAACCATGTCGAAAACTGATGACATACAACTATGGAGACTGCTGTGGGCCCTCCCCCTTCTCCCTGTCCCTGTCTCTCTATCTCTGTCAAAAATAATAAACCTTTAAAAAAAATTTTAAGAATTACCACGTGACCCAGCATTTCTACTCCTAGGTATATACAAAAAGCAGGAACTCAAACAATTATCTGTACATCAATGTTCATAGTAGTATTAGTCACAATACTCAAAAGATAGAAACACTAATGTCATCAATAGATGAACGGATATACAAAATGAGTTGCATGCGAGGTGTGATCTAAAAATACAGTGACAGTGAATGGTGCTGCTGAGCGTCATCCACCAGAAAGACAGGGATCTTCAGTATGGGAAGCAGCACATCAGACCCTAGTAACAGTGTATGACACGTTTCAACTTGTTTGGTGCAGTCAACTGTTAGCTACGGGGGAGAGAAGGTGTGTTTTAAAGCGTGCCATAAATCATGGATCATGAACAATGCATTATCATATATTTCTGTCAAATAAAAACATTATGGTGTGTCCTCATTCACCTTACTCACCGGATTTGCCACCATGCAACTAGAGGTTCTTCCCCAAAGTCACAATGACCATGAAAGGTGAATATTTTGAATCTATTCAGGATAGAGAAGCCTCAATAGTACAACTAAGACATGAAAGAGGACTTCCAGAACCGCTTCAGAATGTGGCAAGAGTGATGGGATAATTGTTCAAAGCAAGGGGAAATATTTTGAGGGGAATTAATAGCAATGTGTCTTTTACTGTAATAAATTTGTTTACTTAAACATTCACCGTATTGTTTTTATCACACATAGCATTCAGCCTTGAAAAAAAATGAAATTCTGTCACTTGCTACAACATGGATGAACCTTGAAAACATTATGCAAGTAAAATAAACAGACACAAAAGGACAAATATGATTCCATATATATGAAGTACCTAGAATAGGCAAATTCAGAGACAAAGTAGAATAAAAAAGTTTTCTGGGGCTGGAGAAAGGGGAGAAAGAGCAGTCCTTATTTAATGGGAACACAGTCTATGTTTGGGATAGTGAAAAAGTTCTGAAAATAGAGGTAGGTGATGGTTGCACAATGTTATAAATATACTTAATGTAACTGACTTGTACACTAAAATAGTTAAAATGGTAAATTTTATGTATATTTTTATGTTTATTTACCACAATAAAAGTAACACTCAAGAGGTAAATTTACAGTCTAAACATTACTTGACGTTGTAGGCACAGAAAGTGCTTAGGACTGTGAAAAAATTACCAATGAATACGGTTAACCATGATGTCAGCATGCCAGCTTCTGAATACATGTCAGGATTAATAGTGTTGCAAATTGACACTAGAGACCTGTTTCCCTGAACAAATGAGATTATGTACTTATGTTTCATATGCAAAAGAAACAAACTGTGAATTTGATATCTGAGACCAACAAATATTAAGAGACGGAGAATAATCTTATCCAACTCATAGAAGTGAAACATGAATAAAGCTCAGTTACTTTTTCAAGGTCATATAACTGGTTGGTGATAAAATAAGGACTCAAACAACTCAGGTCTTTTGTCTCCTAAACTAGTGCTCTTTCTACACTCAGTGTAGCTTGAACATTTTACTTATCCTCCCTCGGAAGATATAGATAGCATTCATTTTAAATAAGATTATTCAAATTTCCTCAAAACTGTATTTCAAGATGACCCTGTAATTCTTAAATCTACCTCCCTTTACTGGGGGAGCCTCATTCTCATATCCATTATCACTAAAGAATTAAGCTGGCACAATATGCTATAGGAGTTATTTCAAAAGAATAAAGAAAACTAAACACAAATCCTAGAAAAATAGAAAATCAATATGCCTAAACAGCTTAAGGGTTTTCACTTTGCTAGCAGGCAGAAGGAACAAAAGATTTTTCATACCTAACTGCCTCACTACCAAAGAACAATAATTCACCAAACCCACAACCATAATCAAAATGTACTTTTGCACAACTTAAGCATCCCTCTGGTTCAGAAGCTCTCAGTTAAGGAGACAAAGTTCGGGAAGCCGGGATGGCTCAGCAGGTTAGGCACTCACTTTGCAGCCCCGGAGACCGAGGATCAAATCCCAGCCAGCCACAGCCTGTGCAGACCCATATGATGAACTGGAGTGTGCTTCCCATGTGGGAGGCCCCCCTAGTTCAGTTCTCACCAGGGTGAGTTTCCCATATGGGAAACCCCCGGCCCGGTTCCCACCCTGTGGGGCCCCCGCCCACCTGTGTGGGACTAAACCATGTCCAAAACTGAAGAGTACAACTATGGAGACTGCTCTGGGCCCTCTTCCTTCTCTCTGTCTCTCTCTGCCTCTGTCTCTCTCTCTGTCTCTGTCATAAACAGTAAAATAAACCTTTAAAAAAATGTTTTTAATATTTCTTGTGTATAAACAAAACATACACAACTTTTTATACACAAAGATATATAAAAACAGAATAACAATAAAAATGTATGTTAGGCTATAACTACAGCTTACATATATATTCAGGAATTGGAGGTGTGTAGAGAGTAGATCTTTATTGTGGTATTTTTTTCTAATGTACTTGACCTCTATTTGCTTTTACTTAAGCAATTTTATCTCAGAAGATGCCTCAAATACTTTGTTACAGTAATGGAGAAAACAATTATCTCTATAAATAAATACACTGGTATTTCTCAAAAAAGAGACACCAAGCCTCTATACTCTTATATGGACAATCCAGTATTGATTTCAACTGCACTGATTCACAATTCATTAATATAATGAACTGGAAAGAAATGAATCAAATTCTTCCAGTTGTTATCACCATCTGGTTTACTAGCTATGACAATATTCATAGTTTCTGCTATTAAAGCAACTTCATATATTTTTTAAGTGATGACTACTGTATAAATTTTTTTAAGTAGTGGTCTTCTTATAGTTATAAAAATGATCTCTTATGGTTATTTTACAAACCAAACATAACTAATACTGAAAAGAAATATTTCTAACAAAAATACAGTGTAATCTTTTATTTATTCCAAAACTTAAATCATCAATGAATAAACACAGAATTCAATAATACTTTCTATTCTTGGAGAAGAAAGAGTTTCTCAAAGCACAACATTTTGTTTTTATTAGTATAATATGCAGCTGTATTATTTATACTTCTAATTATTTGTACTTCTAATTATGTGTGCTTCTAATTATTTGTACTAGTAAGTGTTCAAAGAATTTAAAAAAACAGCAATTCATATTTAATACTTAAAATATTTGTGATAGTGACTATGAAGGGGCATAACAATAAAACTGAGCCACATTTTTTCTGGAAAGGAAAATCCACTCAACTGAAAAGAGCTACTGTTTATGGCATAACCATTATCTTCATTAAACTCTGCAATGAAAAAACAAAAGTCAGTTTATAAAAACATGGTTTTTAAAATGTCAGGCTGTGACTTCCCAGAGTTTGGAAATATGACATAAGTATTATGACATATTGAGACAGGTCTTCACAAATTCAGTTTTACAATTAAATTCTTGATGAAACCTCATCTGTTTACTCAAATCATAGGAAACAAAGCTGTCTTCAGGAAACAAGACAGCAGTTTATTGATCCAGCATTACAAGGTTGACCTCCATGCAGAATGTTTAGCCACATTATGTTGAAATACAAGGCAAAGGTTAGGTTGCAAACACCTCTCATTTCCTCTTAGAATAGATTTTATAACGGAAATATGTTGAATCTCTTGCATTCCCAAATTCAGTCCTTTAACCCAGTGGTCCCCAACCTTTCTAGCACTAGGGACCAGTTTTATTGAAGACCGTTTTTCCACAGACTGGGGGAGCAGGGGTTATGATTTCAGGATGATTCAAGCACATGGCGTTTATTGTGTACTTTATTTCTATTATTATTGCATTGTAATATATAATGAAATAATTCTATAACTAATCTAATGCTGCCACTGATCTAACAGGAAGAGATCAGGCAGTAATGCAAGCCATGGGGAATGGCTGTAAATATAGATGAAGCTTCACAAGATCACCTATAGTTCAACTCCAGCTGTGCCGCCCAGCTCCTAACAGGCCAGGGACCAGTAGCAGTTCATGGACCAGGGGTTGGGGGACGCCTGCGTTAACCAATGACCCAGGAAGTTGTATATCATAATAAAAAGTAATAAAGATGTTTAAGACAAAATCTGACGACATTTAAACTCTTAAAATATTTTCTTCCAATAATAACCAAACAGTAAAACAATTTTAGAGATGGTGAAAGACCACAGCATATAAAATGACAGGAGGCGAGATCACCTAACCATACTTTTTCTTATGTTGCTAGATTAGAGCCTTGGTATTGAGGTTTAACTCTGCTCTATGGCACTTTTCTATAATACAGATGCTTTTTTGTGCTATGGCTAATAGAGATTTGTCCCTATTCTCCAAAAGAAATTTTATCGCCTTTGAATAAACATATTCATTGCTTTCAAAGCCTGACAGAATCATGTCAAAAGGACTCAGGAGTCAACCTAAAGGGGCTCCCACTGACCAAAGTTGGGACAATTTGAGTATCAAAAAGAATGAACTGTATTTCATCTTTTCGCTGAGTAGTATTCCATTGTGTAAAATGTACCACTTCTTTATCCCATCATCTATCAAAGGACACTTTGGTTGTTTCCACAACTTGGCCAAGGGAACAGCGTTCCAATGAATACTGGGATACATACATCTTTGTAAATTAAGGTTTTCACATTTTCGGGGGTAGATACCCATAAGAGGGATTGCTGGTTCATATGGGCAATTCCATTCCTAATCCGTAGTAGTTGTACCAATTTACATTCCCACCAGCAGTATATGTGGGTTCCTTTTTCTCCACATGGATTGACCTTGAGACCATAATATTAAGTGAAATAAGTCAAACTGAAAAAAAATCAAGAAACATATGACCTCACTTATAGGTGGAATATAAAACTGAAATTAACAAAGAAACAAAAACTCATGGACACAGTCAATAGTTTAGTGGTTACATGAGGGCAAGGGGGAGAGGCTGGAGGAGTAGGGAGGGAGCATCAAATATACGGTGATGGAAAGAGAACTGATTCTGGTAGTGAGCACATAACGCAATACAAAAACGATGTCATGTAGAACTGTACACTTGGAACCTATGCAATTTTTACTAACCAATGCCACCCCAATAAATTTAACAAGTTAAAAAAAAAACCAGTAAAATAAATCTTGAAGAAGAATGAACTGTGCTTGACTAAAATACATTAAACACATAAAAAATAATATATAAGCCAATGATAATACTCCAAAGAGAGATGGGAAGCCGGATGTCTCAGCAGGTTAAGTGCACGCTTTGCAGCCTCGGGGACCAAGGATTGAATCCCAGCCCTGGCCCATGCGAACCCATATGCTAAACTGAGTTGTGCTTCCCATGCAGGAGGCCTCCAGTTCGGTTCTTGTCCCACCGTTCAGCCTCTGGCTCGAAGGGGGCATGCCTCCCACGCGGAGGCCCCCAGCCCAGTTACCACCCTGTACAACCCCTACCCACCTGTGTGGAACAAAACCATGTCAAAACTGACGACATACAACTATGGAGACTGCTCTGGGTTCTCCCCTTTCTCTGTCTCTGTATCTCTCTGTCTCTGTCAAAAACTATAAAATAAATCTTTAAAAAAGAGAGACAGACAAAATATTGCTATAGCTATTACACTAATGGCTTATTATGAAATTTGATAAAGGAGAAAGTTAAGTTTTTATCCTGCAATTATTTTAAAAAAACGTATTTCATGGTAATCAAATACCTCACATTGATGAAGGAAAGCTATTTTGCTTAGAAAATTGAAAGCTTATAAAGTTGAATAAATGCTAAAACTTAAAAATCTCATTTTAGGATACAGAGTTTCAGATTTATAAAAATGAAATCAGTATGACAACAGTATCAGTATACCTGACACTAATAAATTTTATACTTAAAAATGGTTAAGATGGTAAATTTTATGTTATGTACATTTTACCACATTTTTTTAAATCCTATTTTATCACCAGTCCCAGTAAGATTGATGGAGGTAAGGATTACCAATGAATATTACTATTACTAGGTGAAAGACTGATAAGGAACTAGATAGTTACATGGTGTCAAAGTCTTACTCCTCCCAGATTATATGCCAGTCTCAAAGAAAAAAATGTAATTTTACTATGAAGAAATCAGTCATCACTCTAATCAAGCCTAGCTTCACTAACAGCGAGAAATCTACATTTGTGGGTCCTGATATAAATACAGTATGAAGTATATAGCTTGGCTATTAAATACTCTTACTAAAAATGTATAATCTGAATCGAATCAAGCTCTAAGTCAGGCATGTCCAACCTGCAGCCCAGGGCAGCTTTGAATGAGGCCCAACACAAATTCTTAAAACATTGTGAGATATTTTTGTGACCTTTTTATTATTATTATTATTATTATTATTATTATTATTTTAGCTAATCAGCTATTGTTAGTGTTAGTGTATTTTATGTGTGTCCCAAGACAATTCTTCTTCCAATGTGGCCCAGGGAAGACAAAAGGTTAGACACCCCTGCTCTAAACTCTACTTCACATAAAATTACAGGACATAAAAGACTGAGCTAAATACCACCACATGGAAACAATCAGACAAACCCAGAAGGAAAAAAAGATTCTACTAGACAGTAAGTTTCTTCTTGCTTCTGTCCAACAGGTCATTGTCATAAAAAAATAAATAAATAAAACAGTGAAAAAGGAAATGAGGAAGACTGTTTTAGATTACAAGAGATGTGACAAAACCATAGTAGCCAAAACCAAATGCTATGTGCTCCTTGACAAGGTCCTGGTTTGATCATTTATAAAGTACGTCATGAGGACAATTGAAAGTATTTTAATATAGGTTGGACATTTCATTAGATTAATAAAAATACTGGGGTGAAATGTCACGAGTTCCATAATTTACTTTAAATTAATTCAGAGAAAAAATACATCGTAAAAAGTTAACACAATGAACTAAGTATCTAGGCAGTGATCACCAATGGCTGCTAAAAACTATTACGGTAGGCAAGTTTGCTGGGAAAGTATACAATGGATGGATGGATCAAGCTAGCTGACAACACTTGAGCTCACTGATAAACCTTCATCCCAAAAGGAGAGCCAATCATTCATGTGTCTCCTGGAGAGATACATTAAGAAATAAACATCAACAACTATGAAAGATTCTCCAAACCACCACTAACAAAATCAACCTTTAATCTGATTAAGCCTCAGATCTACCTTCCAATTTACAGAAAATTCAGAAGGGAGAAACATATTAAATACCGCCACGGGGATACAATAAACAAAATTCAGAATGTGGTTAAGTCTAAAGAAATAGCACAGTTTCTTCAATAAATATATGGAAAGAAAAAGAGAAGAAAGGAATTATTAAATATATTTAAGAAATACAGCAACCAAATAAAATGTAGACCTTATATGGCTTCTAACTTATACAAACCAACTATAAAAACATGAATAAAGATCAGAGCAGAAGTAAACAAGAGACAAAAAAAATACAAAAGATCAATAAAACCAAGAGCTGATTTTTGAAAATATAAACAAAATTCACCAACATTTGGCCAGACTCATCAATAATAAAGGAGAGAGGACCCAAATAAATAAAGTCAGAAATGAAAGAGAAGTGACAATAGACACCACAGAAATACAAAAAAAAAAAAAAGTTAAAGAACATACTATGAGCAACTATATGTCAAAAACTGGACAATCTGGAAGAAATAGATAAATTCCTACAAGGATTCAATCTTCCAAGGCTAAAACAAGAAGAAACAGAAAAGCTGAACAGATCAAATACAACTAATAAAATTCCAATCAGTAATCAAGCTCCCAACAAGCAAATGTCCTGGACCAGAAGACTTCACAGGTGAATTTTTCCAAACATACAAAACAAAAACATTAACACCTATTCTTCTCAAACTATTTCAAAATACAAAATATTCAAGAGGAGAAAAGACTCCAAAAGCTCAGTTTACAAGGCCACCATATCCCTGATTTCAAATCCAGACAAAGACATTCCAAAAATACCAAGAAACTATAGACTGACTGATATCCCTCATGAACATAAAGTTTAGATGCAAAAGTTCTTAACAAAATATTAGCAAACCAAATTCAGCAATACATTAAATAGATCATACACCATGATCAAGTGCAATTGATTCATTTCCAGTATGCAAGTTTGGCAGTACCTGCAAATCAATTAACATGATATACCACATAAACAAAATGAAAAAAAACATCCGGTTATATCAATAGATGCAGAAAAGGCATTTAGCAAAATCCAGCATCCATTTATGATAAAAACGCTCAGCAAAGTGGGAATACAGGAAACATATCTCAACATAAAGGCCACATATGACAAACCCACAGCCAATATCATATTCTATGGGGAAAAGCTAAAAGCATTCTCAAGATCAGGAACAAGACAAAAATGCCCACTTCCACTTTTATTCAACATAGTACTAGAAGTCCTACAATCAGACAAGAAAAAGTAATAAAAGGGATCCAAACTGAAAAGGAAGAAGTAAAACTGTCATTATTTACAGATGACATGATACTATAATAGAGAACCCCAAAGATGCCACCAAAAAAACTTAGAACTGATACAAAATTAATATTCCGAAATTGGCTGCATTTTTGCACACCAATAACGAACTATCAGAAAGAGAAATTAAGAAAACAATCCTATTTACAATTGTATCCAAAAAAATAAAATACTTAGAAATAAATTTTACCAAGAAAATAAAAAAACCTGTACTCAGAAAATTTTAAGACACTGAAGAGAGAAATTAAAGAAGATACATATAAATGGGAACATACACCATGCTCATGGATAGGAAGAATTCACATAGTTAAAATGTCCATACTACCTAAAGCAATCTATAGGTTCAGTGCAATCCCTATCAAAATATCAATGACATTTTTCACAGACTAGAACAAATAATACTAAAATTTATATGGAACCATGAAAGACCCCGAATAGCCATGGCATTCTTTGAACAAAGCTAGAGGTATCATACTATCTGATGTCAAATTATACTACAAAGCCACAATTAAGAAAAACAGCATGGTATTGGCATAAAAACAGAAACATAGATCAATGGAACAGAATAGAGAGCCCGGAAATACCTTCTCTATCCATCTGTATGTTTGGAATTTTCCATAATAAAAAGTAGGGGAAAGAATTATAAATATCCTTCTAAAAGATCACTGCTGAACACATTTATTTGACTTCCTACATGTACTGGGTTCTTTCTGACTTCCCATAGTCCCTTTTTTATCCTTTTACTTCCAACTGTCAAGGAAGAAAAGGAGGGAAAAACTAATCACTAACAATACTTGCTTCTTGGGTAAAAAATTTAACTAGCAAAACTGAAATGTTTCCATAATGTGTTAGAAAAATCAAGACTGATTTTACTGTAAAATGTCTCACTTTAACTGAAAATCTGGCTTGTTGTCTATAGAAACTACTAAGGCATTTGCTTTTTCCCTCTTTTTTCAAAATAAAGCTGGACTAGAAACCTCTTGTGTAATTTGTATTTGGATGTGGTATTTGCAGATTATTATCTTCCCAAATTTCTAAGTGGTCCCATCTGTTTTTGTGGTGAATTTGGTTTAGGATGACTTCAGAAAATGAAGAACTAAGTAAAAATCCAATTGCCTTTACAGTTACCTTTGGTATGCCCTTTAAGTGATTTTAAGAAAGGACAGAAGCAATGAAATAGTCACAGCAAAAAGTATTTTAAAAAATTGAACTTGAAGCTGATAAAAAAAAAAAAAAAACGCCTCTATTGCAACTGCAAATTTACAGGACAGTCATAACTGATTAAACTACTCCAGGGTTGAAATCAGGAAAATACAATTTTGGGGAATTGGGGATGCTGGGATGGCTAGGCAGGTTGAGTGCTTCGCTTTGCAACCCTGGGGAGGCCAAGCATGGAATCCCAGCCCTGGCCTGTGAGGATCCATATGCTGAGCTGGGGTGTGGCCTCCATTTCGCTTCTCATGGTGAAGGTTCTCATGGTGGTGAGCTTTCCATCTGGGAGGCTCCCAGTTTGGCCCCAGCTCATGGGGTCGTGCCTCCATGCAGGAGGCCACTGCCCAGTTCCTGCCCAGTTCCTGACCTACCCGGCCACCCACCTGTGTGGAATGAAACCATGTGGAAAACTGATGATATACAACTATGGAGACTGTTCTGGGTCCTCCCCCTTCTCTCTGTCTCTCTCTGTCTCTTGTCTCTGTCTCTCTGTCAAAAACAATAAAATAAATCTTTTAAAAAATATTTTGGAAATTATATAAGACAAGCAATCCAGTTTCTTTAAAAAAATAAATTACAAGGAAATATAAAAGAGAAGAGTGAATCAACCTACAGATTACAGAATCACTTATCATAATGTATAGACCTAATTTGGATGTCCATTCAAACAAAAAATTATGAAAGAAAACAGACAACTGGAAATTAGAACAGAGTGAATATGTGATAACAATAAGGATTTACTGGTATTTTTTTTAGGTAAAATAATGGTATTGTGAGTTTTTTCAAGTGGCTTAGCTTTTAGAGATATATATTGAAATACGAGGGACGTCCAGAAAGTATCCAGCCATGTAACTATTCTCATAATACTGACAATGGCTGGATTTTTTCTGAACAGCCCTCGTATATGTAGATGAAACGATGCTTGGGATTTGCTTCAAAACTATTAATACAATCGGGAGTGAAGTGAATAGGAATACAGATAAAATTAAGGCTAGCCATGAATTGATGGTTAAAGCTGGGTGACGGAAATGCATTGGAGGGAGGGGTCACTATAACTATTAGTTTACTTTTGTATATATTTAAAACTTTCAAATAAAATGTTTTATAAATAAAATAAGTTAGCTTATAAAACAAAAACATAACTTAAAAGTCAAGTTAAAATTATGTCTACAAAAGAACAGGGAGACATTTTTGACTGAAGTAAGTATAATAGTGGCAAATAAATTCTGAATTAATATATTTCATCTAAAAAACTTTAATCACCTTAAAATTTCAGCAGGTCACAAAATAAGAATCATAAAATTTTATGAGTAGGAAGACATGTCAGTGATTATAAAGTTCCATTCAAGCCAGTTAATCTTCCTCCCACCTTCTAGTGGGTGTTTAACAGTCTCTGACCTGGGTCCTTCAAACCCTGAGAAACTTACATGCTCCCAAGACAGCCTATTCCATTCTCTGTCTACCATTAAAACATTCTTCTCATACCAGATAGGAAATATCCTTTCTCCAAATCTCTTTGTTTTATCCAAGGAAGAAGTTTTTTGCAAACATAGACCATAGTCCATTGGTGAGTTGTGAAATCAAGTTAGTGAACTGTTGACTGGCATTCATTATTATTATTATTATTATTAATCATTAAGTGAAAAAAATCTTAAAGCATACTGCAAATGGTGTGGCTAAGAACTAATTAATGAAACTTGTTTCTGTTATTCACATGCATACACATATATACACACAGATTTCCATACTGTATAGGTATTGTAGGTAGGTAGGTAGGTAGGTAGGTAGGTAGAAGGAAGGAAGGAAGGAAGGAAGGAAGGAAGGAAGGAAGGAAGGAAAGAAGGAAGGAAAAAGTTAGTTTAAAAGTTAGTACTCAAGGGGAAAGCCGGGACGGCTCAGCGGGTTGAGCGCTCGCTTTGAGGCCACGAGGACCGAGGATCGAATCCCGGCTCCGGCCCAGGCAGGACCCACATGCTGAACTGGGGAGTTCCCACAGTTCGGTTCTCTAACTGTCTCTGTCTCTGTCTCTCTCTCTATCTGTCAAAAAGTAAAATAGAAATAACTATGCACTGA
>PVKE010017593.1:0-18076 GCA_004027555.1 Craseonycteris thonglongyai
GGAAAAACCAATGATGTGCAACTATGGAGACTGTTCTGGGCCCTCCCCCTTCTCTCTGTCTCTGTCTCTCTCTCTCTGTCAAAAACTAAGAAAACAAAACAAAAAAACCTTTGTTCAAAGTGTGAGTTTATTTCTATTTCTAACTATATAATGGTGGACAAATCAGTGTCTTCTGTATTAACATTAGGAGGGAAAGCCGGGATGGCTCAGCGGGTTGAGCGCTCACTTTGAAACCCCGAGTACCAAGGATTGAATCCCGGCTCCGGCCCAGGCGGACCCACATGCTGAAGTGTGAAGTTCCCACAGTTCAGTTCTCTCTCTGTCTCTGTATCCCTCTCTCTTTCTGTCAAAAATAAAATAAAAATTAAAAATTGAAAAAATTTAACATTAGGAATATTTTTTCATATCAAATTCCATTATTTCCAAGGATATCCTATGTCAATTATTATAAACAAAGATAATCCATCTGGTTGTTTATAAGGTGTACACAAGGGTATTCTGATGTTGGTGCAGTTGGTGATCTGAATATTTATCTTAACATCCGCAGGGAAGGGAAGTGCTCTAGTGTTTGATTTGTTTAATGTTTTTCAGGGGGGAAAAAAACCCTACTACATAATTGAGGTAGTGGATTTTAAAAAGTGATAAATGCACTGGCAGTACTTCTTCCTTTCAAATAAAAGTAAGGAAAAACATATCACATCCCTCCATGTTGCTAAGAATGAAGCAAACACCCAAAGTGTTCCTCTAACAACAGAGGTCTTCTTCAGTTTGCTCATGATATGAACTTTCACGTTCCAGTTTCTCTTTTCTCATAAATTTCACATGAGAATAAAACTTTATGGAAGATGCATTTAGAAAGAAGGAAAGTACAGAAATTCAGTTCTTCAATAGTGTTATATTTACAGATATGGCTAGCTATGCATGTATGTAACAACCATTTACTGAGTGTTTGCTATGCCTAAGAAAAAAGGCTCAGGACAAATAATTGTGGGCAGAAGAGCAGAAGAGAATATGGTCCCTTCCTTCATAAAGATTGCAATTTAGTACACTAATTGAATAATTGATAAAACACCGTATAGGAAAGCACTAGAAGGAGCTAACATGAAAATCTGTGGTTGGAACTCTCCATATCATTTTAATAAGCCTGTCTCAGACACTGAAAATTAAATCTTCTTACTGTTTTGGATAGCCTATGCCATGTTGCTTGCCTTCATGGTCTTAGCAAGAATTGATTTTCTAATCTGACACACTAATTTGGATTAAGAAGACAAAGTATTTATATTTTAACAGGGAGTTATGTACATTGTCTCAAAACTATCTCTCCAGTAGTAAGAATTTCTGCATCATCACTGTAGAGCAATGAGAAATATATATAGGTAGAAAGAGTGTACTCGTATGCATTTATTTATATCATTTATAACTAATCACATTGTGGCCCTTGAACTCCAAAATGCGTCAAAAACTGTCTGGATTTATTAAAATCATACCCCTATACATTTCTTAAATCTAATGTAAGAGAATTAAAATAGGATTTTGTGAGACAGAAATAATCAATTATTTATACTCTAGAGCTATGCCCCACAGAATCCTGAAACCACCCTGAGGTGATTCATAGGATCCTTAAACAATTCATTTCTGCTAAATAATACACACTTAAACTAGTTCATCACTTACTTATATGCTTCTCTACTTCTGTTAACAGTTATCAGTTAATTATAAAAATTTTAAAAATCACTTCAATATATTATAATTACCATTATCCTGATTTTGTGATTAAAAAACTATAGCTGAATAAATATTTCATCATTTAATACCAATATGGGATATTTTAATTTTCCTTAAAACATGGATTGGTTACTTAATAAAGTTAGAATATAGTAAGTATAGTAAAATGACACATGACAAATGTTCAATCCATACCAAAAAAGAAATTAAGCAGTTTTAAATGTAATTTTTATTTTCTGAAGACTTACAAATGGACTTTAATAATTTAGTACTTAAAATGACTATATTATTTAAGTCCTGCAAGTTAGAAGAACACTCAAAGATATGAAATCAAATCTTAATATTGTCTTAACTAGTACCTATCCATATAAGCAGGATTAAATCTTTCTTTGCTATATTTTTTAAAGATTTATTTTATTGTTTTGAGAGGAGAGAGAGAGAGAAAGAAAGAGAGAGAGAAAGGAGTAGAGTCCAGAGTAGTTTCCATGGTTGCACATCATTAGTTGTAATGTGGTTTCATTCCACACAGGTAGATGTGGGGCCCTGTGGGATGAGAACTGAACATGGTGTCTCCCACATGAGAGGTGATAACCTTCACTTCCAAGCCATCCCAGTGGTTACCAGTTGCACCATCATTCAGCATATGGGTTTGCACGGCCTGGGACAGGAATCAAACCCTGAACCTTGAAACTGTGAAGCAAGTGCTCAACCACTGAGCTAGTTCAGCATCCTGTGAAACTTCTTTATATTTAATTTTAAGGCAAAATATAAAATTTCACTGCAAAGGCCATTTGGATATGTGAAAAAATAAATTTAATTTTAGTTTATGTAATTGATCTCATTACTTACGACTCATTTTGGGGAGAAAAAATCATCTGAATTAATGAAAATTACTAAATTGTAATCTTTATAAATATATACAGTCTTTCTGGAAATTAAATTGACTATCAAGAATTCTTATACCATTTATAACTCTAAGTAATTGTATTTCTATGAATTTATCCTAGTGAAATTGTAGCAAATGCATACATATGAAGACCTTAACAAAAACATTAATTTTATTCTACATTATATAAATTTATAAAGTTAGAACAATGTTTGAACGTGTTTTGCCACTAAAGCATAATAAAAGTATCTGATAAGTTGATACAGTGGGGAATATCATTTTTAATTATCATTTTCTTCAGCAAATTTTAACATCTATTACCATAATATCTATTCTCTGAATTTTGAATCTTCTACTAGTGTTTCACAGATATTTACTATATCTTACATGTTATAATAATTCTTACATATAGTATACTTAATACTTCAAAATTAAATATATCAGTACTTTTTTAATAAAGCAGGTCTTTAATTATTATGATATTCCATACTAAGTTATTATTATACTTCAGTTTTTTTTAAATATCTGAATACACAATTTATAATATAAACGTATTTGATATGTGTGTCATATCATTTGTAATATGTTCTCTACTATGTGTGGTAATTCGTGCATGTAATTTAGAATGAGAAATATTAAGATTTAAGTATCCCATATATTTATAAAATCTTTACTTAAAGGTTTTGATTTTAACAATGTCTCTCAATTTAAATTTTGACTACAAGTATATGGCTTTATAATATAGTTAAAATCAACAAAAAATTTTAATGAAAATTGCATCTTGTATCTTTCCACTAACAAGAGAATAAAGAGGCCTAACCTTCATTAGACACAGGTCTAACTTTTTACTGCTCTTTGAATACTTCTCCCACATGGACAAGGCCAAGCTAGCTACTGGATGATGACAGCTAGAAGCTCCATTACCCCACTCATACCACATGGGTGAATGAGGCGATCCAGTGCAAGTTAGTCTCTAGCCAACCTGCCAACTGGAGGAAGCCCATGAGTGAACCCAGACTAAAGGAGCTAAGCCTGAACAACAGGAGATGAATTGCACAGATCAAACATGGAGTAAAATAAAATGCAAGCCAATACGTTTGGGATAATTTGTCATGCAGCAAAACTTACTTGGCATTGTTATGTTGTCACATACTTTAATAGAAATATGCTAATCAATAGTTTCCAGGTAATTCTCAAACTATGTGGGAGTCTGTCCTTATTGATTTGCTATGAAATAGCAGAGAATTTTATCCAGGTGCTTTAATGAACCTTTATCTGTCTCGTGGACAAAAAAATGTACAGCACTGTATACTGAAGCAACATACATCTGCTCTCAAACAATTTTGTTTAGTGGTGCAACTGTTATGAATAATTTTTCCTCTGATAATGAAAGAAGTGTTTTTATATTGTTTATAATTATTAATATTTCAGTATAAAATAGACATTAAAGTTAACTCTATCAATTTAGGAAGTGAAAGGGAAAAGACAGTTTTATATGAAGTTGTCTATGATTATAATACATTGAGAGGTAGAGGGAGAAGAGAGAAAGGAAAAAAGCTGGAGTTGAGTTTATATCACACAAAAAGGAAATGATGCTTTATACATATCTGTATACATTTTAATGTACTATCGATTTAATATTAATTAACCTAGTGTTTTAATTTTACTTTTAACTATCTTAACATTCTCTGTCATATGTGAAATATAGAGAAATTAAAGCATAGGCAGCAAGTTGAAAAGAAACATATAATCAGCAAGAAATGACTGTTTTTGCAAGATTGCACTTACAAGCATATTACAATGTGCTTGAGACCTATACTAGACAAGAAGGATTGAAGTTAGCTTGGACTTTAAATTACCTTAAGGTTATCTAGGACATTCTTTGAAAGCTACCTAATAGGGCACCAAGTGTTCTGTTAGATCTGCAATAAGCAGTTTTATTTTACATCAAACAGAGGTAAGTTTAATAGTTTGACCTAATTTCTTATGAACAGAGCTCTTTGTGTAACATACTTGAGAAGATTCTGTTCTAGTAAACTCAAGGACATTAGGAAAATAGCTCTCTTTTACGATTTTGCTTAGAGGTTCATGAATTGAACTAGCCTAAATGACCTGTTCTTTATAAAATGCCCTTTTAATTTGCTGATTTTACTTTCAAGACATACAAGCCTGCTGATGTACAGATCACTAAGTTCTGTTGGGATAATTATTTCAGAATAATTTCCCTGAGTTGCAGGAAGGTCAAAAGAGAAATTAAGAAAAACAACAACAACAATACAATACAAAGTTTAATGCCTAAATGAAGGACACTGGTAAATGCTTTCAAATTAATGGTGCTATTAATGCAAAATTTAAAAGGTAAACTAACCCAAAACAGTTACTACATTAAAATTGTTGCTTACTTTAAATAAATACTTTATTCTGAGCCCCTGAAGGGAATGATTTCAAATGCATTTAGAATAAAATGCTTTATAAACGAACTTATGAGTAAAAATTGGTGCCAGAGAAAGGTACTTCATGAATGTGACAAATCAGAGTTTGGAATAGATATGTTCAGTCTTGACATATTTTATTAATGTTTCCCCTTCCCAGTCAAACATAATGTGGTTTATAGATGTAAGTATATAATTAAAATAGTGAGTGAAATCTAAAGAAGGTTGAAAATCACCACCTGTCTAGAGTTTTGCCTGCAGATAAATTGAGATTTGATTACTAAAATCTATCATATGCAGAATCTCTATATGTCTCACAGAAAAAGTAAAGAGACAGAAGTAACTATCTGATCTGTCCCATTTAATGGAATATGAAGTGAGTTTTAAATTCTTTCCAAAAAGAAATGAATACACCGTTCCAGAAATATATCACATAATCTTATGTGAACAATCTAACAGTTTCAGATCCTCTAAATCCAAGTTAAAAGAGTCTGGGTGACTGTTCATTTCTTTATAAAAGAAAGTTATTTAGTCTTTGTCTTACCAATACCAAGATGATAAGAACTTAGCTTGGATTCGCAGAGATTAAATAAATACTAGAGTATGTATAATAATTTATATTTAATGAATCCTAGTTTTCATATATCTCTCTGGCCTTCCACAAGGTCACTTATGCAAATCTAAAAGTCAGTTCTAATTTCCTATTGTGTTGTAGTATCAGACACCTTGTTTGTTCCTTCTTTTAGAGGAAACCTTTATATTTTCATCACATAGAAAAATAAATGTACTGTACAGATTGAGACATAAGTAACAATATTTGCTAAATAATATAGCTAGGAAATTGTATTTTTAAAAAAGGTTGAAGAGAATTAATTTTATCAAATGACTGGCAGATATTATAATATAAATTTGTTTATTTCACCCTGATAATTGAACACATTCTTAGTAATTTCATTATTGTCTCCCTAAGATTATTATGTTGAATTATGCTTTGAATTAAAAATTTAAGAGTGAATCAATTCTATATTTGTTAATGAATTTTAAAGGAGAGGGACAAAAACAAATACCTTCCAAGGAGAGTATCCAATACAGTGAAGAGTGAGAGTGAGTTATTAAATAATCAAATTACTAATTCAGTCAATAGACATGTAAAATAAATTTGAAAACATAGAAAATATTATTTTTAAATCAATTTTAATATAATTTAAAGTTTAATCATGCACTCTAGACCTTATTTTTGTAGTTTCTACCATATAATTTTTTTTTTTTTTTAAGATTTATTTATTGTTTTTGACAGAGAGATACAGAGACAGAGAAAGAGAGAAGGGGGAGGGCCCAGAACAGTCTCCATAGTTGCACATCATTGGTTTTTCCACATAGTTTCATTCCACAGGTGGGCGGGGCTGCACAGGGCAGGAACTGGGCCGGGGTCTCACCCTGGTGAGAACTGAATTGGGCGCACTCCCCAGTTCAGCATATGGGTCCACACGGGCCAGGGCCGGGATTCGATCCTCGGTCCCCGGGGGCTGCAAAGTGAGCGCCTAACCCACTGAGCCATCCCGGCTTCCCCTACCATATAATTTTTAAAACCCATACCTTAGCTATAAAAATGTTCAATTTATTGTTAGTTTTTAGTAAACCAAAAGTTAAAGGTACTTGTTATGCAGAAAAAATAATCAAAATCTATGATTTAAATGGACAAAAAGAGACTCTCAGAGTAAAATGAGGTTGTACATAATCATATAAACTTAATTAAATAACACACAGCCCCTAAATTTGTAAAAGACACAAATTACTACAAAGAGAAACTATAAATTTCAATTTATATTATCCTTCAAAATCTCCTAGGTAAGGTTTACAGGCTAAATAAGTAGCTAATGTGATTAAATATGCCAGATTGTTCAGTAATGAGGCCAGAGATCAAAATTAATCATATGAGCTATGAACAGAAAAGAACTTGGAGGGCTATGATGATATTGCATATAAGGAATTAAACCTAAAAGTACATGAACTGTGGTTTCAAACATCAAGAAAAATAAGATGAGAAAAATAAAAATATATGTAGTCTATTCCCAGTAACTAATAACATTTAATTGTTCCTTATTTTCATTCATCTGATTAAGGCTTCTTGTTACTGTACACTTACTATGTGTACTTAATATAATTAGAACACTTAATGAGCTACGAGTAGTTCCTGTACTTAGAAGCTTGAACTGCAACTTCAAGAAATTCAAGTGAGTGGTTTGGTACCTCAACCCATTTTTTTCTAAAACAAATGTGTAAAATTGTGTTAGGTTTATCACTGTCTTCTCCAAGACAAAGCTTTCATTAACTTTTCCTACTCCACCTCAAATATTCAAGTGTCTTGAAAGCAAATATTACATTTTTCCTCATTAATCAGGGAATATTTCCTATGTTTGTTTCTACTTTTTCATTTTACCAGATTTTTTTGGTATCTATCTAAATCAATAAAGTGTAACTAGATTATTTTATATAAATGACTCATATAAATTACATCATTGTGGAGGAAGTAATGGGTTTGCCTGAGGTTCCAGGATGCTATATATAGTATAATCACATTTTATAAACAACTGTGCTGTCTATGATTTCCATCTAAGAATATTATTAGAAAGAGGAGTTTACTGAATAGACAATGTTGTTTGAAACCAAAAATGTCTACTTTAATATGGAATATCTTTTCCACTTAATATTAGTGGATGGGAATGTCTATCACTGCTAGGGATTGTAATATTAATACTTATTGAGAAAATACACTGTCCTATGTTTCATATGCATAAGTATATTTGATGGCCCAAATAACTAAGAAAATTCACATCATAATATTAATTTTCCACATGTGAAATGGGAGGCTAAGAAAATGCAAACCATGACTTTTAAAAAGGGTGAAAAGCTGACCCTTGAAGGCCTATGCATACATTTAACTATTACAAACTAAAGCGACATAAAAATATTGGTGACAAATTTGAATCTTCTTTTTTTGTATATTTACCTCCACAATACATATATTACATTAATTGATAGGACAGATTTCCTGTTTTTGTTCTCAGACAAATTGAATTTGGTCAATTTTATTTTATATATATGGCTCCTGGTTATTTTAAAGAGTGAACAAATAATTTAATTAAAAACTTATGATTTACACACAAACCTACTTCTCAAACAAGTATAAAATAATTTGTTTTTTATATTTACCCATTTTCTCCTCCCTATTCCTAAACCTCCCCAAAGATTTTTCTGTTGCTTGCTGTCTTAATTCCCCTTCTATTTGAAATTTTTGAGTTTTATTACACATATATGTGTAAACAAATGACACATATTTTAGTTTGCATTGAATATATATAATATCATTTTACATTCTTTCTTCTCCACTTCCTTTTTAGCAACTCAACATTAAGGCACAAGAATTCCTCCATATTGATGCATAATTGTCACACCTTAAGATATGCTATTACAAGAACAGATCACAAATTATGTAAACATTTTTTTCTATCATAAGTATTTGAAATTTTTCCAGGTTATTTTTTTAAACTATTACTAACAGAACAATGATATAAACATTCTTTTCTTTGCCTTTTTGTCCAGATATGGTAAAATTTTAAAGATTTATTTTTTATTGTTTTTTTGACAGAGAGACAGAGAGAAGGGGGAGGGCCCAGAGCAGCCTCCATAGTTGACAGCATTAGTTTTCTATATAGTTTCACTCCACAGGTGGGCATGGAGCTGCACAGGGCAGGAACTGGGCCAGAAATCTTCCATATAGGCCCCAGCAAGAACTGAACTGGGGACACACCCCAGCTCAGCATATGGGTCTACACAGGCTGGAGCTGGGATTTGATCCTCAGTCTCCAGGGCTACAGAGTGAGTGCTTAACCCGCTGAGCCATCCCAGCTTCCCCAAATACGGTAAAATTTATCTTGGTTATAACAAGAAGTATAACTGTTGAGTAGTAGGGAGTGTAATTGCTTGACTTAAAAAATAGTACTAATTCATTTTCTAGAGCATGTTATACTTTCCACCCCTAGGAAATGAATTAATAATTCTATTGACAATACCATCACCAACATTTGGTACTGTCAGAGTTATTAATTTCTTCCAATATAAAGTGTATAAAATGTTATTTTGAAAGAAATTTTGATGTTTACGCCCCTTCTCATTAATGAGGTTTAGCTTTTCTTCAAATTATTTTAGGCAATTAGTGTTTTCTCTTCAGTGAACTAAATTTTCGTGCCTTTGGTTTATTTTTTAGTTGTGTTACTTATATTTTTTATTATGGATTTATAGCAGTTTGTAATTGTTGGTATCCATTACTGATGTATTCTTTTAGTTTTATGTATAAAATTTAAATATAAAATATTAAATAAAGTATATAAAAGGGATATGTAATTGTGTTTCTGTGTGTGTGTGTGTGTGTGATAGTGGGGGGCTAACTATTCATACGATCATTCAGTTTGTATCGCTATGCTACCACAGTATTGATATTAAATATCCAAAGTTCTTTAGGTAAATATAAGTGTTCTTATACTTATGATGAGTCAATTTAAAATTTTCCCTCAGTCTAAAATTCTTTATTGCCAATAGTAAAATAAAAATATTTCTAACTACCATTGTGATCAAAATAATGCTTTAAATTTAGAGAGACATTAATATTAAGCAAGCCACTCTTTTCACAGATTTTTATCAACTTGCATTTGCAAACAATGTTGCCTTCATTTCTATTAGAGATCAGCTAAGTTTGCTGGGCAATTACCTAGCATACACATCACTTCCATTTTGCATGGGTTAGCAAAGAGCCTTTTCCTAAACTTTACAAAATGTAGCTATACCATATTCATATTTTTTTCTTGTCTGGCTAATATAATATGAATTGTTCACCTTTCAAAATGTTTTATGAGTCTATAAGCCTTTGACCTTTTTATTACATTTTTATTTTTATACCATCTAGCACAATTATATTTCCATTGCCCTCCTGTCAATGATCCTCTTCACTCTGGTAATAAATCACACCCTGTTGAAGTCTTCCTATTACTGCTAACCCAGCACTGAAACTGATTCATGGATATTCATTTTCTTTGGAACATTTATCAATATTTTTCAGATTCTGAGTCCTTTAATGAATTTAGATTTCCTTAACATTCTATTTCTTTTGGTGTCAAAATGATGATCAATTATTTTACTCATTTTTCTCCCTTTAATTTCTGAACTTCAGAATTTTAATATATTTTTTCTGATCGTTCAGTAAATGACTAAAATTATTTTCTTTTACAGTAATTCATTTCAGATATTGAAAAAGTATAACTTGTATAATTTTTGATGAAAAATTGTGTTTACATTTGAACAGTTCTCTCTTTTGCCTTACTTCATACACCCAATACCTTGCATTGCTACAACTGCTAGTCACTCTTACTCTCAATATATGTTGCCTACAGAAATGCTGAAATTCTATTTTATTTTGATGTTCTTTTCTCATGTTCCTCAGTGTTGTCACAACCCTTAATGTTTCATTAGAAAAGCACTTTGAAATATTAAATTTAGATGTATATCTATATATTCTTTACTTCTATAGAAATAGTACATATAACATCTGAGGGGCAAATATTATTTTGTCTAGTCACAATAATATACCATTTTTAGTGGACATCTTACTGGGTTTTTGTTGTTGTTTTTTAATTGCTTGAGAGGTGTGAGACAGAGAAAGAGAGAGAAGAGGTAAGGGCCCAGAGCAGTCTCCACAGTCATACATCATTAGTTGTGATATGGTTTCATTCCACACAGGTCAAAGTGAGGCCTCACAGGGCAGGAACCAAGCCAGGGGCCTCCTTCATGGGAAGCAGAACAATCTCTGCTGAGCTATCCCTGTGGTTACCAGTTGTGGTGCAGTGCAGCACACGGAGTTGCATGGGCCAGAGCCAGGAATTGAACCCCAGGACCTTGTAATTGTGAGGCAAGTACTCAACTGCTGAGCTATTCCTACCTTACTTTTTATGGCTTAATGATTCTAGCCAAAATTAGTATAAAACTATATAATGGTTCTACATTTAATTCTTGAAATTCTGGGTTCAAACCACTATTACCACTCCGAACATTTTCTTATACAGCTTAGGTTCCTCTCTTCCATGAATCAACTCATATCATCATCACAGCCTAATATGAAACCCCATCCAAGTTTTAGCTGATAAAATTCTGCTAACAAATTTTAATTTTATATATATAATTGCTAAAGAAAATAGTTCTTTATCACACTGAGAATGTGGATCTTGCTCTGCTATAATCTTCCGTCATGTTTTATCTTCCAGTAGACACTGTAATGTGATCTACAGGTTTTACTATAACTGACATTGCACTTGTCTACCTTCCTGAGATTTCAAGTATTTATAAATGTAGTCTCTCTCTTAATCATTTTGTTTTTTTACAGAATATTGTATTGATACTTATTACTTAATAGTGTGTGTTCCATAGAAGCTAAAGCAAACAGACATGTACTTTATAATTCCCAGAAAAATTCAGGCTTTGGGCAAACAGAAAATTCCTGATGAACTCTTGAATAGATTAGTTTATGATCATATACGTTAATGTGAAAATGATACTGAACTACCTATAATAGATATAAAATATTTTATTGGTCAGATTTATTTGTACATTTCTAGAATTACCTGAGCTCTTCTTAAAATGAATAAGTATTTGCCATATAACTTAATGAGTATATTTTTATTATTAACTCAATAGGCCTACAGAATACTTTCCTATTTGAAGATCTTTCCAATTATGCCATATAGTCCTATACTTTTCTCTATTCTCTTCTTGATTATGTGGTTAGAATAAGAAGAATGAAATATATGTATGTGATATGCACCAATCCTAACCTAGTTGTTTGGGTTTTTTTCACTTGATTAAAAGGAAGGAAACCTAGTTTCATGAGAAGCAAACAATGTTACCTCTTATTTTTCTCTTAATATTTTTAGTACTTCATCAATTGGCTTTTGAGCAGAAAAAAACTGCCTGACTATTAAATACAGAATGTAAACCTATCTGTTCAATTCCTCTCGCTGTATTTCCTTATGACATACAAGATGATTGAGAAATACATTTGACTTAGAACGGCATTTTCAATGTAATATGAGTAAGATTTAGTGAGGTAAACTTTGGTGAAGGTCAAATTCTACACAATGTTCTGCAAATATATCCCAATTTATTTTGAAGGATTGCACTTGACAATTAATTAGGACCTTATGAATAAACATTGAAAGGTAGATTTCATTAAAGTAAATGTGGTTCAGCCCTAAAAACTCTATGCCTTTAGAGTCATAACACTAATTACAATAGTTTCCAGAAAATTAATTCACTATTATTTCACAAAAGTTCAATGAAAACACATTCTATTTTAACTTCTCTATGACAGCTTTCAGTTTTAACTGAAGAAAATATATGATCTTTATTTTCTTACAAACCAGATTCTCAGTTACTTGGTCTACATATCTCCTATAGTATTTCCTATATTCTAGTTCCACATTCCACTCCCATAGTTACCTTTAACTATTATCACCAATAGCTGCACTACCTCTAAAATTTCAACTTTAATCATTGCTTCACTAGACCACTATATCCTAAACATGTTTATTCTAGGATCCCTCATTCCAATATTCTAAAAATCTTTTCAACACTTCCAGTCCATTAACCTTATAATTTCTATAAAACAAACAAGCAAACAATCATAATAACAACAAAAAAAAACATAATGACTTCTCCCATTTAAAATCTATAAGGGCACAAACTACAAATGAGCACTGAGGAGAAAGGAGTTAAAACAACCTGTGATTGTTTTGCTTCCCTGTGAATGTGGAAAAACTTCTTTGTGGCAAGGGAAGAAAAGAAAGCATGGATCTATGCTGGTATTCTTGTCCACCACACATAAAGGTAAACAGATTAATGATATTTATGAAATGGCAAGACCATATCTACAGGATACTCCCCACCTAAAGGAAATCTTATACTATATAAACCACTGAATGTTTGATATGTGGCTTGCTGGATAAAAGTCAGGTAAACTATGCAACTATCTTCAGTACAAAATGGATGTATTTCATAACTTGCTGTGTGAGGTGACTTACAGACCCAACTGGAGACTTCACTTATTATTCTAGGCAAGAGAGCACATGTTTTATATGGAAACACAGGACCAATGGAGCTACTCTCAAAATCCTACATCTCTCTAATTCTTCTGAATCCCCTACGTGCCTAACCACTTAAAAGTATTTGCAAATCTTCATCTCTGATTTATGTAATTCTGGTTATGTGATCCTTTGATTTGGCTCATGCACTCAATATTTTGCAGGAATTTTCTTTCATTTTAGTGAGAATTACTTTCTTACTTTCCAAAACAAATATTTTACAGTCTCTATCCTCTTTGAACTTCAAACCCATAAAAGAAAGCTGAAAGCTTTAGTTTATACTTGTTTAAGAACTGGAATATAATCAAGTGGGAGTTCCATATCCCATACATTCAAATTTACCAATCCACTTGTAACTTGATTTACACCCTCTCCTTTTCCTTTTCCTTTTCCTTTTCCTTTTCTTTAAGTGAATAACACATTTCTGAATTCTCTGAGGCTAACTTCTTTGTGCTCCAAATTCAGTATATTCGAATCACTTAATACTTTTGTTCTGACAATTATTCTCTCTCCTAAACCATCAAATTATCTCTTTCTACTTGCTCATCATCATTAACTAATAACAGGTCCTCTTATTTTTTTCTTTTTTAAATTTAATTGTTAAATGTATTGGGATGCCATTGGTTGGTAAAAAATTGCATAGGTTCCAGGTGTACAATGCTACATTACATCATCTACGTATTGCATTATGTGGTCACCAGCTAGAGTCACTTCTCTTTCCATCACCATATATCTGATGTCCCCAATGTGTTCTTGCATTTATTGTATGACCTCTCTTTATTCATTACAAAATCTATTCTATGCTTCTCTTCCAGAATACCCATTAAGAGAGCTGTTCCTACCAACTCCCTCTAATCCCCTACCTCCAAGGCTCCCCTTAATCCAGGGCCATCAGACCTCTCACCATAAAAATAATCACTAAGATCCACATTAATCACTGAAACCCATGTTGTAAGTGCTCCTCTTTGCTCATCATGCTTGACTGTTTAATAGCTATTGGACATAAATAGCTCATGGACATAATCATCTCTTGATAAACATGTTTCCTTTGGCTTTTGTGACAATATAATACAGTTTCTTCCTATTTGTTTCTTTTCTGGAATACTTTCTCTGTTAAATCTTAAAATTTGGAGTACCCCAAGCTCGCACCTGTGTTTTCTTGTACATTTTCTTCTCCAGATTTTTTCATTCAGTGCAGTCCAGAAAATTAGTATCACACATATGAAGATTATTTTACCCCTAAACTGTAAACATATTTCAGTTGCAGAATTATTCCCATTTGAATATCTATGAAGGTATTACATATTTAAATTGTTTAAAATTAAATCATTGTGGTTGATTCTCAGTTGGTTCCTTTCCCTTCTCAGTAATCCTTACCAGTGTTCACTTAATGGCTCAATGGCTTCTCTTTTTCTCACCAAGTCTTTGTTCTTATAGTGCTCTCTACTTTGAAATCTGATCCTCCCTCCCACCCTACCCCAACTCCCCATCCCACCCTACATTGACTGGGGACTCCTCTGGATCAATTTTTATTTGTTAACTATGTTGAGAGCTTTTCCTTCATACTTCTATCTACCATAAATCTGATTTCTTAAGCTCTGATTTCTTAAATTATCTCATTTCATTTTATTTAGAGAATTATTATTCTTGAAATTCTCTTGTATTTATTACTGTTTGCGTTCTCACTCTCTTTACTAGAAAATAAGAAGCGTCAAAGAAGGGTTCCTATCTGCTTTGTTTGGGGATATTGTCTAGTACATATTTAGCAAATAAAAATCACTTTTGAAAAAATTTATATATCCCCAGAATGTTTATTTATCAATCAGTAGTTTCACAACCTTCTACAAGTTACTTAACCACTGACAACTTATTTCCTCATTTGTAAAAATAAAGATATTAATAAATACAATTTTGTAGCATACTTACAGAATGTACAATATAATGCCAAGCACAATGTCTTATATCTATGATTAATGCACACATTTTATTTTCCTTCCCATTCTCTTTAGGCAGAGTGTGCATGATGTAAAACCTCCTTGAAATATGGATGAAAATAATCCAGATTATTAGTTTATGTGTACAAATTGTATCATCTGCAAGGAACTATTCTAAATGTTTCCATACATGAACACATATATTCTTTTTTTTTTGACAGAGAGAGATAGAGATACAGAATCAGAGACAGAGAGAAGGGGGAGGGCCCAGAACAGTCTCCATAGTTGCACATCTTTGGTTTTTCCACATAGTTTTTGTTCCACAGGTGGGCTTGGGGCTGCACAGGGCAGAACTGGGCCAGGGTCTCACCCTGGTGAGAACTGAACTGGGGGCACTCCCCAGTTCAGCATATGGGTCCACAGGGGCCGGGGCCGGGATTCGATCCTCGGTCCCTGGGGCTGCAAAGTGAGCGCCTAACCCACTGAGCCATCCCGGCTTCCCCTACATATATTCTTCATAACACCACTATGATATAGACCTTAGTATTATCCCCATTTTAGAGATTAGAGGAAATTGTGAGGTTTGGCTATTAGTGAAGTTTAAATAACTATGAAGTGTTAGGAGTTCATTTCCATTTTTACAGTCTGGTTCTATAGAAGATGTTCTCACCTACAATGATAAAATACTTCGATCTAGAAAAGAGAAACATAAAATGGTCATATATCTCTGCAAACTCAGTACACGTGTGTATGTGGGGAAAGAGAGAAAGAATGTGTATCTTTGTAAGGAGAAAGAGAAAGAGAGGAATGCAATAAAATTGGAGAGAAATGAGAGATGATAAATAAGACTGAAAGTTACCAAATTTCTGACTCATAAATTTTAAACACATGGTTTAGGTTTTCTCTTTACCTCCTTTAAATTTTCTGATGAAATCTCTATTGCTTTATGGTCACACATTTGCAAAGGAAAGAAGAAAAGTGGTGGAAATAATGAAATTTCTTATACGCTGAATCAGGAGTCAACTGAACATGAATTCATGTTAGATGTTGTATTCTTACTTAAATGTTCATGTCTTTAAACTACATGTCTTCATTTTATTACACAAGATGCAACTAAGTGGTGCTAAAAGTTAGTCACAACATCCAATTATGTAGGGCATTCTTTCTTTAAAATTTTATTACCGGTAAGCTGCTTTAGACTGTGCTTTGGGGTGAAAACGAAAGGCTTTATATAACACCAAATTATTTTTTCATATTGAAACAAAATAATACCTAAATTGCCTACACAGTTTTATAGACATAACTAAATATGCAAAGGGCTTCCTGGGGTTGCAACTGTATGATTCCCATTACAATCTGCGGGGGTCATTGGCTTTAACTGGATTCATGCAGTGAGAGCCTCATGTGACACTTCACAAAATCCAAATTAAGGGCCTTTTGAATTAAAAAAAGAAAAAGAGTCATATTGTATTTTCAAAAGTACACTGGGATTCTTTGTACTTTTTATGCATTCATACCCTGCATTTATATTTTTAAGATAATTATTAGACGAAGGAAAATATAAAACATTTGATTCTCTCTTTTCTTCATAAGTGTACATCTTTATAACCAATGAGAAACTAATTAAATATCTTGTCAAAAAAAAATTGCAAACAACATACCTTCCTCCATGAAAGTTATCCCCTACAATAAAATAAACAAGAATGTAATGTAACTACTTAATGAAACTGAGAAACAGGTACAACAGATAACTCATGAGATAATGCTAAATCAGAATAAACGATATACAAATCTCACTAGCCTGGTGAAATGTTCTAGGACTAACTGATTTATCAGTGAATGGTCCAACTGATACAGAAGCAAAAAGTGATGTAATGTACATGCAGCTCTGTGCTAAACTGTCTTAACCCCCGCAGCAATCTCATGAAAAGGGTGTTCTTTTTATCCTTGTTGCACTGAAAGAAACTGAGGAAGTTTCATAAGCACTTTGATTTTATACAGTGTCTTAGGTGAAGATACCTATGCAAGGGGTTTACTAAGGAAGTGATCACAGAGAAACTGAAAGTGTGCAGGAGAAATGAGACAGGAAAAAGAAAAGCCTAAGAGAGAGATCACATGCAGGATCCCACAGAGAGAATTTTCAACCTGATTCTTCCATTTCTTCTAGCCATTCATCTGGAGCCATGGAAGGTTACAAATGCTTCAGTCTCTCTGAATATGGGCAAAGTGGCCTCAAGTTGCTTAAGAGTTGTAATCTGCCATAGGATCCTAGAAGTACATACACTGTAATATATGGGGTGGTGGCGGGGAATGAGGAGAGACAGAAAATGGTAATAAGAGTCTGGGAAGAGTTGACCAGAATACTAGATCAACTAAACACAGCCAATAAGCAGCAGGCAGGTTCTTAATCCAGTTATTCCATTCCCAGAGCCCAGATTCTAATTTAAAACAAACAAACAAACAAATTAAAACTGATAAATCAGCTTTATATGCTTTAAGGTGATAGTATAGAACTAGTCAGAATAGCAGTCCTGAATATGTGTTAGAAGAGCCCAGTATGTATTTGTTGGAAAAATCTACCTTATTCACAATACTGACTTCTTCTTACATACCTGATGTTGGACATAATCTCCCAATTACAACTTATGGGTTTTAATAACCAGACAAAGTTATATCCAGGAAACAGAAAAATCTGTTAAACTTCTTCCACACACCAGAATTGCTGAGAAAGTTATTGTGATGAATAAACATGCCATGCTCCACCTTTACAATAAGCTCTAATTCTTGTATATAAATATATTTCTATATGCTGATCAAGGGGTACATCAGTTATAAAAAAAAATAAATTCTGGGATCTAATATACATCATGATGATTATAATGAATAAAACTGTATTGTAGACTTAAAATTTGC
>PVKE010017593.1:18176-30665 GCA_004027555.1 Craseonycteris thonglongyai
AAAAAAAAAAAAAAAAAAATTTGCTAAAAGAGTAGGTCGTAAATATTCTCACTACACAAAACAGGTCATTATGAAAGGGATAGACATGTTAACTTGTTAGCTGTTTATGATAATCATTTATTAATATATGTGTAGAAGTATATGTAATCATAACATTGTACCCCATGAAATCATATTACTTTATTTGTTGTTTTGTATATGCGATGTGTCATTTTTCTCTTGCTGTGTTTAATACTTTTTCTTAAGGTTTGGCTTTAAGCAATAAAATAATGATATGTTTTCACGTGATGTTATTTCATTTGGAGTCCAATGGACTTCTTGGGTATGAAATTAATGTTTTTTTCCCACATAGGGGAAATTTATAACTATTAGTTATGCAGGTATTTTCTATATACCTCCTTATCCTCACTGTTCTTATCTTGAAAATATTAACATCATTCTGATTCCTATAATCTATTTAAATTCTGAAATCAGCTACATTGATCTTATAAAACACAACTTTTAAACTATGAGAAACCACAAATGAGTCTCCTTAAGAGAGCAAAACATTTCACTCCTACTTTCTCTATTATGATAAACTTTGTCTTTCACTTTAAAGAAAAATGAAATTTAGGATAAAACTTAAACATAATAAAGAAGACATTGGATTCCTAGACATATTTCATAATATTTAACCCAGGATTCAGATGGTTAGGCTGACTATGTATTTCCATTCTCTCTGATTTGAACATAAAGAAGACATATTTGCCTTGAGCAAAATTGAAAGTGAGACTTTTGCTGTAGAATGATAATTATTGTCAATAATAGTCTACTATGTGTCATATTTTTTAAATACCAAATTCATCCTTTTGATTATGGGCAAAAATAAACAAGATAATCACATACTGTTAGCAAGCAATAATTTTTTTCCTGTGTTTAAGTTGAAGGGAAGTTTATTGTGAAGTAGATGAAAAGGGAGTTAAAATTAGAATTATATAGTGGAAAAAATCCATAATTTACAAAATAAAGATACCAGAGTAACTATAATGGTTGAGCTGGATTAATAAGTGTGGCTCAAATTTAAATACAATGTGTTTATATTTGTTATAGGACCTGATATATTGAAGCTACATTAAATTATCTTATTGGATCACAACTTTTCTGAACAGCTTACTAAGATTCTGGTTAGTTCTCCATGCATTTTCAATTTTAGACAGGTAAAGAAATTATTAGTACTGAACTGGGAGCTCCCCCAGTTCAGTTCTCTCTCTGTCTCTGTATCTCATTATCTCTCTGTCAAAAAAAAAAAAAAAAAAAAAGAAATTATTAGTAAAGGTTATAATCTTAAACAGAGAACACAATTATAGAATATAATATTATACCATCAAAAATATTTTATTAATCATTTTACATATTTATTTACTTAATGCCCATAATATCTATTTTATTCATATTATCATTTATGACACAAGAACTGAATCACAGAGCAATTAAGTGACATAAAGAGAAAGTGTCAAGCTAGGATTTAAAATCAGTTTCAAGATCCCACACTCTTAGGCATTTTTATCACATTCCTTTGGTGTACAAGAATCTTAAAAATTAACGGTAGTATAAGCAGAAAGATGTCTTGATAGCAACATTAACTCCTGACAATGCTAAGAGTCTACATGATTTTCTCTTTTTTTTGCATCAATAACTTACTTATATGAGTTCAATATATTTATTTAACATAGCTGATAATTCTCTTTTTTAAAACTGTGATATGGGGGGGGAGAGATTCAGGAATGATATATTCAAGCACACTTTTCACTAAAGAATGTTTGAAATTTGTACATTCGCCGATGAATTGATTGTGCTAGTCACTGATATAGTAGTAACAGGACAAAAAGATTCTATCATCAAGGAACTTAAATTCTGAGAGCTAAATCAGAAAATAACACATAAACAAGTAAGAAAAAAGAAAACTACAGGTTGTAATAAATTATTTGCAGGATGGTAAAAGAGTGATGTTATAGAATACACATAGAAACAACACAAATTCCAACAGGGTGATTTACCTTTGAAAGCTCAGTGTGTGCGTGTGTGTGTGCGTGTGTGTGTTCGCTCACACACACACACACACACACACAAGTGAAATGGTGAAGGAAGTATAGAGAGACACATTCCAGTTACAGGAAACAAATGAAAGGCCCACAGCTGAGAAAATAGTTTGGTTTGGTCAAGAAACCAGAATATATGCATGATAGTGGGATATGGAAACATGATACAAGGTGATACTGTAGAGGTGTCAGAAGAGCAGTCCTGAATACATTAGAAGAGCCTAGGATTTATTTGTTGGAAATGTCTGCCATATTCACAGTAATGGTTTCTTCTCATACTCCTCATTTTGGACCTGGTCTCTCAATCACAATTGATTGGTTCAGCTTGGGCAATTCATATTTATCTTCCTAAGAATTTAGGACTAAACATATAACATGCAATGTCTGGTAATTGTAGAATACTGAGCTATATCATTAGTGGCATCCAATTCATAGCTATTTCAGCTGAGAACCCTGGAATGGGTGAAAGTATAATTTTGGAATTTTGGATATTAAAAAGAAGGTAGGAGAAATAACATAAGTAATATTCCTCCCAGAGCTCTAAACTGAAAATATTAAGATAGCCTCCAATTACATTCTTTAAAGAGACTAAAATAATCCAAAAAGCATCTAAGAATCAGTATATTCTTCATAAAGATCCTTTTGTTTTCACTTTCAGATAGAAGGACTGTCTTCTAGATATGATATATTTATATAAATATTAAGCATTACTTTTACTGTTCTTATAATTCATCTACTTAAATTATAGTGTCTACAACTTTGATATTTAGCTATTTAGTCACAAAAATAACATTTATCACTCCATTTCATTTATTGCTAGCGTATATTATAATTCATCTCATTTCTTTTATTTCATTCCTATATTTGGATTATCACATTAAAAAAATTATTTACCATACCCATTAAACCTGCTTCAGAGAGTAAGAAGATATGTTGTACTTCAAATTGACAACTCTTGTAAAGAACCTTTTGTTTTTAAATATTTAGCGGTAAAGCAAAGTTAGCTTTGGAGGTAGAATAATTAGCCAACAAGCAAATCCTTAAGGTTTTATACAAGGTTATGCACAAGATAATCTCAATAAAAGAAGGTAAAAGCATTTGACTTGGGATAAATCCATACCCTTCAGTTTTTCACACCCATGATACATATTATATTTGTTAATGAGCATAATCAAAAACAAGCATAAATAAACTGTCCCAGATACAGACGATTAATTTAATGCTTGGTATCCTTATTATTGTCTCCTTGCCATTGAAACAATTAAAATATGCTCTTATAAAAAGATAACTAGAGCCCTCTGCATGCAATTATTTATACTAATCTTTTATTTAAAAATTTGTTTTATTGTTTTGAGAGAGGGTGAGAGAGAGAGAGAGAGCATTCTCCATAGTTGTACATCATTAGCTGTGACATGGTTTCATTTCACACAGGTCATTGCACACAGTTCAGCATAAGAATTTGCATAGGCAGGGGCTGAGAATTGAACCCTGGACAGCTCAATTGGGAAGTAAGCTCTCAATTGCTAAGCTATCCCAGCATCCTTTTATACTAATCTTAAAATAAGGATATCCACTTCATCCAATGGGCAGTGTCTTTATATGTACAGAAAAAATACCATAAAAGGTAATGATGTCTCATGAAATAATTCTATTTAAGAATTATTAAACTATAAGCAGAAAATTACATACATGTATACAGCCATTTAAAACTCTGCTTATCTCAGCATTTTATTATGGCTGAGAAAAAAATTCATTTTCTTTTTAAATTTTTTAAACACAGGCAAATTTTGTAATCATTCATATTGTAAGTATACAAATTATCTGACCACAACTAAAGTACAGAAACTATAAGATATATACCCACATTTACAGTTAGAACTGCAGTTAAAAATTATTTCCTGAATTAGATGTATACTAGGCATATGATAATATAAAGATAAATTTGAAAAATAAAGCAATAATCTTTTTCATTCAGGCAGCTCATTACATAATAGAAGTATTTGTGTGTGTATTTCCTGATTACTAGTCAGAGTGTAGGAGACAAGACAAATTATTATCTGGGTATTAAAGATTATACCTGGAAATAACATGCATAAATATTGTTCAAAGCAAGCCACAATCAATCATACACCATTTGAAAGGTGTAAAGGAGTATAATTCTAAATCTGCCCAGAAAAAAGCCATAAATTTTTAATGAAAATTCTGTTATATATCATATATATATATATATATATATATATATATACACACACACACACATGTACTTCTATTATGTAATGAACTGCCTGAATGAAAAAGATTATTGCTTCATTTTTCAAATTTATCTTTATATTATTATATGCCTAGTATACATCTAATTCAGGAAATAATTTTTAACTGCAGTTCTAACTGTAAATGTGGGTATATATCTTATAGTTTCTGTACTTTAGTTGTGGTCAGATAATTTGTATAATTACAATATGAATGATTACAAAATTTGCCTGTGTTTAAAAAATTTAAAAAGAAAATGAATATATATATATATATATATATATATGCAAAAAATAGAAACACAGAAAAGAATAAAGAAAAACAATGATTGTTTTTTAGTAATTGATGTACTAAACATAAAGCAAAGGAAAATGAGGATGACTAGAAAATTCTGAGATTTAAGCAAGGTGGCCCAATAAATATGAAAGAAGAAATATTTTTCTTAAATTTTGATAGTACTTATAAGTATAATTTTTAAAAATTATCATGCAAAATGTTTAAATATAAAACTAGAAATAAGAACTTCTACAGGAATGTATACAACTTATATAAATAAAATTATGAAAATTGATTTTGAGAGTTACAGAAAAAATTGGTTTATGAGAAGAAATTGTGTTATTGACAGAAAATTTGCAATTCTGTATAGGTATTTAATGCCTCTAAATTTACCTGTATATATAATGCAATTACCATATTTTGCTGTGTATGATGCTGTCCTGTGTATAATGCACACCTACATTTAGGCCACATTTTTGGCCTAAATTTTCAGGGGAAAAAATCATTTTAATTTTTATTCAAATTTTTGTATATATTTAGGTACTTTTTTTGTAATATAAAGGAATTATAGCATTTTTTAAAAAAATATATATATATATATTTTTTTTTTTTTTTTTTTTTTTTTGACAGAGAGAGAGAGAAAGAGAGTGATACAGAGAGAGAACTGAACTGGGGGAGCTCCCAGTTCAGCATATGGTTCCTCACGGGCCGGGGCCGGGATTCGATCCTCGGTCCCTGGTGCTTCAAAGTGAGTGCTTAACCCACTGAGCCATCCCGGCTTCCCCAGCATTTATTTTTTAACATATTATGGTACAAGAAATTTTAGATAACTACAAAATTACAAAACACAAGAATAGATAAAAGGTACATGAAATTTTATGTATAAAGTTTTTTTATATAAAAATCTGATTATCATATTATAGGATATTATTTTGCATCAGATATCACTACTGACTTCTAGAGGTACAGTTTTAACTCATAAGCCTAAATAAAATAATTAAAACCACTTACATAGATATGGAATTTGTACTACTCATGTATAATGCACTTCCTTATTTTTTCCTCACAAATTTAGGCAAAAGAGAGTGCATTATACATGGCAAAATATGGTACAATATAAAATTTTATAACAGTATTTCTTAGAAATAATTTTTTAAAAATGTGCTGCAAAATGTATAATGAGTCCAACCAAAAATTTTTAGTGGTAGAAAAATTGAATAATAAAGAATTGGTCCTGTGTGGTTTGTGAAATTAGTGACTTGGGCATTAACATTTTAAGTAAACAAAAGCACAAGCCCATAAAACTAGAGCAGAGTTCTAACCATTCCCTACTTACTAGGTTTCAGACCTCTGATTTCTGCATCACAAAAAAAATCTAGAAATCCTGAAAGAGGGTAAGAGAGCTTGTCAGGACTTGGAGCAGGGACTGCCAACCGATATAGAAGTGTTGAATTTCAACATTTTAACAAGTGGTTTAGATATGAAAGAAAATAGCTATATACGAGTTTTGAGTGTGATTGTTAGAGTGTATAGGAGAGATTTACTAAAATATATGGGAACCTATTAAATTATTTTAAAATGCATGATAAATATGACTTTTGTAATCAGGTAGATTTTGAAATAATCATTTTAATCAAAACCCTCATAACAGTAATGGTTATATTATAACCAAATCGATTCTGAAGGTATCAAAGAATTATCTTGATAATCAGTCACATACAGTTTAAATCTCTCTGTAGTATTCTCAGATTATACTTTGAATTTATCACTTTCTCTTCATCTCCCCATCAGAAAAATTCCAAGCAATCACCATTTCACACATGAACCATGAAAGCAACAGTTTTTTCCTGCTTACTTTCTGCTTATTTCACTATCACATCTCTATTTAGCACAGTGACTTTATTAAAAAAAAAAAATTTTTAATCATATGTCCTTACAAAATATTCAGATTTTAAAAATTATAAAGATTACAAGTGTACATTTCTATAATACACCCTACATATATATTGTGCATTGTGTGTTCACCACCCAGAGACAGTTCTCTTTCCACAACCATGTATTTGATTCTCTTTACCATCTTTCACTGCTCCCTTCCCCCTCTTACTCTCTGGTAACCACTAAACTGCTGTCGATGTCAGTGTCTATGAATTTCCGTTTCTTTGTTTGTCTTGTTCCTTTGTTGCATTCAATTTTATATTGCACATATGAGTGAAACCAGAAGGCTCTTGATTTTCTGACTTATTTCACTTAGCATGATAAACTCAAGATCGATTCATGCTGTCACAAATGGCAGTATTTCATTTTTCTTTATTTTTAAAGATTTATTTTTTTGTTTGAGAGAAGGTGAGAGAGGACAGAGAGAGAGAGAGAGAGAGAGATAAAGAGAAAGAAACACAGAGAGAGAGAGAGAGAGCAGTCTCCAGAGTTGTACATCATTAGTTGTAACATGGTTTCATTCCACACAGATGGATGTGTGACCGCATGGGCTGGGAACCAAACTAGGGGCCCTCCTACATGGGAGGCAAGAACCTTCACTGCCACCACAGTGATTACCAGTTGTACCACAGTTCAGTATGTGGGTCTGCACGGGCCAGGGTCAGGATTTGATCCCTCAACCAGTTGAGCTATCCCGACATCCCTCATTTTTTCTAATGGCTGAGTAATAGTCCACCATATATATGTGGCACATTTTCTTTATCCAATCATCTATCACAGGACACTTTTGTTATTTCTCCTGTTTTGGCCACCGTACTTAATGCTGCAGTTAACATAGGGGTATATATATCTTCATAGGTAAATGTTTTCAGATTTTTTGGGGTAGGTAACCAGAAAAGAAGGATTGCTGAGTTGTATAATAATTCTATTCTTAATTTTTTGAGGAACCTCTATATTATTTTTATTGTTTGTTTTGTGTGTGTGTGTGTTTTACTTAAAAGGAAGATCTAAATGTACCAGGTCTTACAAGGAGCTGTATCATCTGGTCTCTGTTGAGTTTCCCTTTCAATATCATGTCCTTTTCTCATCATAATCTGGTGACACTTGTCTTTATAGTCCTAACTCTTATTTTATTTATTTATTTTTATTATTATTATTATTATTTAACTGAACTGGGGGCCTCACCGCATTCGGGAAGCACAGCCCAGTTCAGCATGTGGGTCCACCTGGGCCGGAGCCAGGATTAGATCCTCAGTCCTCGGGGCTTCAAAGCGAGTGCTTAACCCACGGAGCCATCTTGGCTTTCCCTTGTCCTAACTCTTATTGAGAACTTTCCTACCTGACGATCTTCACATAGTTTGTTTGTTTTTTTATTTGTTGTATTCTTGTGGGATATAACTTTTTAAAATTCCATTATGGGGGGAAGCCGGGATGGCTCAGTGGGTTAAGCGCTCACCTTGCAGCCCTGGGGACCGAGGATCGAATATCGGGCCCGACCCATGCGGACCCATATGCTGAACTGGGGTGTGCCCCAGCTCAGTTCTCACCAGGGTGAGACCTCAGCCCAGTTCCTGCCCTGTGCAGCCCCGCCCCCACCTGTAGAATGAAACTATGTGGAAAAACCAATGATGTGCAACTATGGAGACTGTTCTGGGCCCTCCCCCTTCTCTCCGTCTCTGTATCTCTCTCTATCTGTCAAAAACAATAAAAATAAACCTTTGAAAAAAAATTTTACTATGGTAATTTTATTGGCTTGCAGACATAGAATTTATTGTTCACTCCACTGGTTTTAATCAGAAATTTTGCTTTTCTTAAGTACTTTTGATTTTCATGTTGTACTAAATATATATATATACATATATATATTCAAATTTATCTAAATCTGTAGTGTATCACTATACAACTAGCAGCACAATACAGATGCATGTAAAGAAGTACATTATGAAAATGACTCTCAAACATATTATAAGCTCACCAAATTTTTAGATGTCTGCTAAATAGAAGGTTAAATATAAATATTTTTCGTTTTCTTTTTCATAACATATTTTTAGCACAGTGGGTCAATATGCAGTAGTATCCTACCATCATAGATAAAAACAAACTAATGAAAATTTACTAAAATAGAAATAAAGGAGTTTCCCTATTCATTTTCTAAGCATATATAGTAAATACAAAATTTATTTTAGGGGAAGCTGGGATGGCTCAGTGAGTTAAGCGCTCACTTTGCAGCACCGGGGACCGAGGATTGAATCCCGGCCCCGGCCAGTGTGGACCCATATGCTGAACTGGGGAGTTCCCCCAGTTAAGTTCTCTCTCTGTCTCTGTATCTCTCTCTCTCCATCTCTCTCTGTCTAAAACAATAAAAAATATATATATTTTAAATGCTTTGTTATACATTTGTCATTCTTCTTAGGCAATCATTATAAAGAACAAAAACATATACATATAAACTTTCTGGAAACACATTTTCTTAGTAAAGAATTTTTAATTTCATGCTTACTATTTATCACACATAGGCACTGTGTCCTGACTGTACAACAGAGAACATATTTATTGTTAATAAAGGTTTATACAAATATGTATCCATGATATCTGTTTGCCCTCTTTAACTCTACCTCCGGGCAGCATGTGAATAATTTATGATTTGGCTATTAGTGTCACAATTAAAAGAACTGCAAATTTACAAGCAGACCATGGCTCGTATACACACACACACTTCAAATCAATTTCTTTTTATGAGAAGTGGTTCATCATTTTGTAGAATAGTAATATTTAAAACACTGGCTCTATTAATTGGAAAAGTTATTCCCAGGTAAATAGATAGTAGCTGAGATTATAATTGGTTATAGATCGTATCGATAAAATACTCTTAAGAAGTTTAACCCCCCAAAATGAAAACAATGTTAAAATACCAGGCTGTCAAATCAGACTATCATATGTCATAGAAATAATGGAAAAATTCCAAAGTCTTAAGAGAGATAGAAGAACCATTCTTATCAAATTATAATACTTACCAAATTAACAACACTAAAATATATTATTGACTACTATATTACCACACCACAAAAAATATATTACACCTAATATGGAAATATACCTGTGAGATGTTAGTCACAAGTTGTCATAAAAGTTGACCACTAAAAATATTTTATTATAGAATTCCATTCATTTTTAATTACGTATATTCATGAATTTAAGACATCTTTGCATATAGAGCAAAGCATGTTAATAAAATGGATCATACTGCTAGATATTAGTTACAGAACTTTGCTCAACGAAGTCACTGTCATATATATAGTTCAAAATATTATTCTGGCAAACTGCCATTTCTCACAACGATTGTGAGAAATAAGTGTGCTTGATGTGTCAGTATTACCCATGAGGAAACTGAGGCACTGATTAATTAGCATACACAAAGCTAAAAAGAGAAAGTTTGTTTTGATTTTGTTAAAGAAGATGAGAAACTACATTGTCCCATAAACTGTATGATTTAATTTACCTCTTCAGTATTTTTTCTATCATCAAAAGACAATATGTCTCAAATTCACATTATTTCTCTAAAAAGATTATTTTTATTGTTAACCTCCAAAACTATTTATTTTCATTTATATTGGGCTGCAGACAGCTCCCTTTAACCAATGATGGTTATCAATAAAACAGACAGATATGGAAGAAACTACTGCCTTCAATTGCAGGAGACTGCTGTGAAGGATAATTATTGATAATGTATGAGTCCTCAAAAGACTGTGCCAGGTCATTCTGAGTGACAAGAGATATCTTATTATTACAAAATAGCACAAAATCTATGACAAAAACTTGGTGCTACAGCAGACTACTGCATTTCAATTAGGTATACACCGTACTAGGAGGGGGGAAAAAGAATAACATGTAAATATTATATAACTTCTTGCCCAATGACATCATTTTAAAAGTATAATGTAATTATATAATGTAGGAAATTAGTGTAGGGTTATATCATTTGAGAATATAAAGCTATTTATTCTTGATATATATTTTCTGATTTTCTACCGGTGATTCATAGCTGAATTTATTCCTCCATTGCCTTACAAAAGGATAAATATTAGACAAATTCTCACCCTATTCATCAGTATATGGTATCTAATTTTTTCTTTAATGCCAGTTTGACCAAAAGTTGTTGAAACAAATATTAACCCACTGCATAATCACATGTTATTCAGAATACCTTTCTTTCTCTGTATCTCCACTCTGATCTCATTACCATAAAAATGATTCTACATTTGTATTCATTATATATTTGTCTTCCCATCAAAATAGTAAACTGTTTGGGAACAGGTGCTGTGTTATTGTTTGCAAAATTCTGACACACAGGAGACATTTAATATGTTTGTTGACTGATAGAATAAATCAATGGAAATGTATTGCCTTCTCTCTCATGAAGAGAAAGTGAGACAGAGTAAGCAGCTGAAGTAGAGAAATATAAAAATAAGAAAAAAATATATCCAAAAGAAAGTGGTGAACATTGGTAAAATTATTAGGGAGGACAAAGACTAAGAGGATGGAGAAGCTGGATTATAATGAGGAAGAATGTTAAAGCAAAGTGGAAAGAAGAGCAGCAATAAGTGTAAAAAAATTCATACATCTTGTAGAAAACAGAAGTACAAACTGGTTATGAAAACCCAGTGCACAGTAAGGACAAATACGTCTTTTCCTAAGGGAAAGACTTAGGTTGATGCAAAAGAAAGGAACTAATACATTATGCAGTAAGACTAGAAATAGATATAAAGAACCTGTTAATTTTATATTTATGGTTATTTGCTGAATGATTCTTATACATTTATTGTACTCTCTACAAAATGGTGTTCCCAAATTGACTCAATAAGTTTATAAAAATCTGCATTGCATATGGTTAAATAGCATGAGAAAGCATTTATAAATAAAATTTAGTGATCAATTTGTTCATTGTTTATAGAATGCATCATTCTACAAAGCAATTGAGATGGTTAGCCATAGCTAATATTTTCATATCACATTTCTATTTATAAATTATTTTATATAAATGATGTCTTGATCCAATAAAATCTTATCAATATAAGAAGGAAGAAGAAGAAACTCTTTTGCAAAAGATACTAAAATTTACTTATTTACTTCAGGGTAGAAAATATTTTTTGGTTGCAAACTCTATGCTACAGAATGACCTAAGAGTTCCTTTCCTGGATAAGCATACATTTTAATGAGAGAGACAAACATGTAAATGGGCTAATTCCAAAATAGGCATTAAAATAAAGATACATACTTTGTGATGTGACAGCAAAGAAGGTGAAGGGCATTTCACAGAAGTTTTCTAGAGGTGGTGGTAATTGACTGGAAGTGAGAAGAGGTAACAAATTGGAGGATACATTTCAGGTTACAGATTTGTATACCTATATATACATATATATGAAACTTAACAGACTTAGGTTAATAGATATTCAATTATACTTTGAAAATTAGAAGCTTAAGATATCACTGAGACACACAGACCTGACTTACAAGTAGAAAATAAATGAGGCAGCAATGCAGGTTGAAAGAGAGGCTGAAGATAGGCATTGGAAATCATTAGCATACTGATGGAATTTTTAATCAGGAGAGTAAATTAAATCAATCAAGGAAAAGTGCAGAAAAAGGAGTACAATGGACTAATTTAAAACTCATTGGGAGATCCAAGTCTTAAGGGTTAAGTATAAAAGTCAAAGCCCATAAAGGTGAAGACAAAGGACTCAGGAAAAAATTAGACAAAATAGCATCCTGTAAGCTAGGAAAAGCAGGGAGTTTAAAAGGTTGACTATTAAACAGCATTAGAGAGTCTCAGTAAGGCAAACACTAAAGAAGCTCTTTTAGAAAAATAGCTTTTTAAGGGAATGGAAGAAATAAAAGCTGTGTTAATATATTTGAGGAAGGTAGATGTATAGTAAAACTATGGGTGATTGGG
>PVKE010017594.1:0-12711 GCA_004027555.1 Craseonycteris thonglongyai
AATACGATGCATGAATGATGTGAGGTGGACTTGTACATCTGTAAACTGTCTAATTGTTACCAACCAATGTAACCTCATCAAATTTAACAATAAATTAAAAAAAAAAAAAGAAATTAAGGCTCAGCTATAACAGGAAGTCACACACAACCCACACAAGGAACATTCCCAGGGGACCTGACACAGGTGACTAGGGAGATTGTACCACTGCCTTCCACAAGACATTTACTACCTAAAGCCACCAAGACAAGACATAGCAGATCAAACTGTTAATAACAGGTAGTAACAAACACTGAAATGCATCCAAAATGAGGAAACAAAGAAATATATCTCACATTTAAAAAAAAAATAGAAGAAAACTCTAGAAGAAAAAACTAAATGAAATGGAGACAAACTGACAGATACAGAGATTAGAACATTTTTTATAAGAATGGTCAAGTAACTTAGTGAGAACTTCAACAAATAAATTGCAAGCATAAAGAAGGACACAGAAACCATAAAAAAGAACCAGTCAGAAATAAAAAAAAAATACAATAACTAAAATGTAGAATGCACTCAAAGGAATCACCAGTGGACTAGATGAAGCTGGGAACTGAATCAGTAATCTGGAAAATGAGGTAACAGAAAACACCTCATTAAAACAGGAAAAAAAAAAGCGAGGGAGAGAATAAAAATAAATATTGTTTAAGAGACCTCTGAGACAACATCAAATATAACAATATTTGCATCATAGGGGTACCAAAGAGAGTGGGGTGGGGGGGGGAGAGAGAGAGAGAAGAATTTAAATCCTATTCGAAGAAATGATGGAAAACTTTACTATAGCCTGGCAAAGAAAATGGACATACAAGCCCAAAAAGCATATCTGTAGAGAGTCCCAACCAAGATTAACTCATGAAACTCACATCAATACACTTTATAATTAAAATGGCAAAATTTAAATACAAAAGGAATCCTAAAAACAGCAAGAAAAAGAAATCAGTTACTTACAGGGGAGCTTCTGTAAGATTGTCAGTAATTTCTCAAAAGACACTTTTCAGGCCAAAGGGGATTGGCATGAAATATTCAAAGTGATAAAAGCACGGACCCACAACCAAGACTATTCTACCCAGCAAAACTATCATTTAAAATCAGAGGACAGATAAAAAGCTTTTCAGAGAAGTAAAAACTAAAGGAGTTCATCACCAAACAAGTATACAAAAAATATTAGAGGGAATTCTTTAAGACAAACACAGAAAATATAAAAATATATGAATAATAAAATGGCAATAGCTATATATTTATTAACAATTACTTTAAATATAGAAGAATGAAATGCTCCTATTAGAAGACAATGAGTGGATGAATGAATATGAAAACAAGACCTTTAAATATGGTGCCACAAAAGACTCACTTCAGATCAAAAGACACATACCGACTAAAAGTAAGGAGATGGAAAAAGATATTTCATAAAAATAACACAACAATGACAACAACAATGACAAAATCTGGGGTAACAATACTTACACTAGACAATAGAAACATTTTTTAAAAGTCTATAACAAGAGACAAAGAAGGACCTAATTATTCCACTTTTGAGTATTTATTTAAAAAAAAAAGTAAATGGTACTTTAAGGGGATGTGTGCATCCATACCTTCATCACAGTATTGTTTACAGTCGCCAAGATGCGGAAGTAGCCTGGCTGTCCTTCGGTTGATGAATAGATTAAGAGGAAGTAGTACATATATACAATGGAATATTGTTCAGTCGTGGAAGGGAATGGGTTCTTGCCCTGGGTGATGGAATGGATGGGCCTGGGAGGTCACGTTCTGAGTGGAGTATGTCAGACAGAGGAAGACAAAAGTAATGTGATTTTGCTTATATGTGACATCTAGGGGACAAAATAAACAAACAGAACACAAACTCATAGACACAGCATTTTGATGGTTGCTGGATGGGAGGGTGGTTGGGAGTGAGTGAAAAAGGGGAAAGGATTAAGAAGAAAGTTGTTCATTACACAGTAGTGGTGAGATGTAGGGTATAGCGTAAGAAATATAGTCAATAATATTGTAGTATCTATGTATAATGTAAGATGGGTACTAAATGAATTAGGTAATGGATGGGAGAAGACTTGAGGGATAGTGAAGTGAAATGGGAAGGCATTAAGAAGTAAAAATTGGTAGTTACAAAAAATCATTACAGGAATATAAAGTAAAGCATAAGGAATATAGTAAATAATGCAGTAATAATTATGTATAGTTCCAGGTGGGTACTGGACTAGTCAGAGGGATTACTTCTTAAATTATATGTCTAGTAACTATACTATACACCTTAAATTAATATAAAATAATATTGAATGTCAACTGTAAATGAAAAAATAAAAAAGAGAGAAATGGTGAAGGGGAATGAGGTTCAAATTTCCAGGTATAAAACAAGTTGTGAGAATGCAGTGTATAGCATAGGAAAGACATATAGGCACAAATGTTATAATAGCATAGTGTGGTGTTAGACGGGTGCTGGACTTACAATGATCATCACTTCTTTAGGTATATACATGTTGAATAACTATAGTGTACACCTGAAATCAAAGTAATATTATATGTTATATATATTTTATTGAAAGTCTTAATGAAAAACAATTCCAGGCTTTTAAAAAGAAATTTGAAAAAAAACACAAACACTTAAAAAATGGTCATTTGAAGAAGTTGCAAGTAAAATAAAATGAAATTGACTGTTATAAATTAATGGTTTCAAATTTTAAATATAATTTAAAATGATAAACTGCTGTTTGAAATTATCTAAAATGCTTTGTGATTAATCACTTCTTAAAAAAATCACTTCTTAAAAGCCTACATCCCACCTATAAGTGAGATCATATGTTTCTTGATTCTTTCATTCTAACAAAAAGAAAAAAAGAAAAACAAAAACCTATATCATATATAATGTATTGATATTGAGTAATATTTTGTTCATTGTATTGCTTGGTTAGCTAAAATAATTAATAAATTATAGTCATACCAGAAATCACTACTTTTTTTTAAAAATATATATTTTATTTATTTATTTATTTTGACAGAGGAGAGAGAGAGAGAGAGATACAGAGACAGAGAGAGAACTGAACTAGGGGAGCTCCCAGTTCAGCATATGGTTCTGCACAGGCCGGGGCCGGGATTCGATCCTCGGTCCCCGGCACTGCAAAGTGAGCGCCTAACCCACTGAGCCATCCCGGCTTCCCCATACTTTTGTAAATACATTATTGAAAGAAGATATAATTTGAATAAGTAGATGAAAGTGTTCTGGAGTTCTGATAGGATGTACATAAGATTTCAAGGTCTCTCCGATAGGAAAGCATAGCCCTGTTAAAGTGGCTGTACAAGCCTAAAAAGTCTAACATAAGTTGCAATACTGGGAACTACTGTGAGACTACTTTTTAGGTTATTTGTCTTTTGAGAAGCTCAAAGGGTGAGAGGGTGTCATGTCAAAGTAATATATATGGTGTGATCAAAAAGTCATCTTTCATGAGTGTCTTTAGTTGTGCTGTTATGGCTGCCTTGATACCCTAAATTGATTCAAAATGTTTACTCATCATGGTTGTTTTGACTTTGGAAAGAATCACAAGTTTCATGGTGCCAAATCTGGTTAATAAGGTGGACAGGACACACTATAATGTTTTTATTTGACAGACATTTATGTTAATGCATTGTTCATGATCCATGATTTATGGTACACTTTAAATTAATTAATTTATTTATTTTTGACAGAGAGAGAGAGAGAGAGAGAGAGAGATTCAGAGACAGAGAGAGAACTGAACTGGGGGAGCTCCCAGTTCAGCATATGGTTCCGCACAGGCCGGGGCCGGGATTCGATTCCCGGTCCCCGGCGCTGCAAAGTGAGCGCTTAACCCACTGAGCCATCCCGGCTTCCCCTATGGTACACTTTAAAACACACCTTCTCTCAACCTTAGCTCATACCCAACCGACTGCACTGAATAAGTTGAAAATTGTCACACACTGTTGTGAAGGTTTGACATGCCACTTCCCACACCAAAGATCCCTGCCTTTCCATTGCTTGGCACTTGGCAGCAGCAATCACCATGACCATACTTTTTTTTATCCCACCTCATATTATAATTTCCACAAAGTAGAATTTCAAAATTAATATTCAAAGTCAATATAATTTGGTTTATTGAAAAGGATTATATTAACTAAATTCTCTCTACCTAGAATTTTTCCTAAAAAGTAATCTGGAGGAAAATGCTTGCTAATTATTTAATACTTCGTACATTGTAAGCTCTCCATCAGTGTTCATCACTTTGGCTGGTTCCTCATTCTGGCAGAATTACCTTAGCAATACAATACAGTATTAATCAGACTAGATTTAAATAACAACAATCATTCCCATTTTCAGAGGTAAAATTTTGACTTTTATGAATTACTAAATAGATCATGAAACCATCTATGTTTTAAAATACTCAGGTCTAATTGTGACCCTGAAAAAAAGTGGTTTTAAACTGCCCCTTACTCAATTTATTAATTATTAATTATTTTAACATTTCTTCATGTGCTAATAGGCACATTAACCTTTATAGAAGAGCTAGAGAATGTTTCTATATAATACTTCATTATTGTATTTCACCAAGTTACTATGGCCACTACAGTGAATAACTATGAAGCACTGAATTAGAACCAATGAGTGGGAGTCACAAGAGGGTTTTATCATCTTCGTGGGATACCCATAGGTTCATTCTGTCTTGTATATTCCTGTTGAAGTGTTAAAACCACTTGTGAGTTTTTAAATTGTCAAGAATGCTTTCACCAAAGCACAGCTAGTCTAAAATGGACTAAGACTGAAACTGAGATTCTAGCCTGTGGAAGCAGCTGGTGAAGCTGCACAACAAACAAGGAGGCCAAATTCTCCATTTTCCTCCTCAAAACTGGTTAAGATGATGATTAAAAGGAAAGAATAGGGGTAGCTGTGATGGCTCAGCAGGTTGATTGCTCATCTAGCAGCCCTGGGGTTCAAGGATTGTATCGGGGCCCTGGGCCCATGTGGATCCATACGCTGAACTGGGGTTACACCTCAGTTCGGCTCTCTTTGGGGCAAATTTCCTGTGTGGGAGCCCCCCAGTTTGGCTCCCACCCCAGGTGTGTTTTCCATGTGGTAAGCCCCTATCCCAGTTCCAGCCCTGCACAGATCAGCGCCCACGTGTGGAATGAAACTATATACAAAACTAATGATATACAACTATGGAGACTGCTCTGGGCACTCCCCCTTCTCTTTGTGTTTCTCTATCTCTCGCTCTGTCACAAAACAATAAAAATACATCTTTAAAAAGGACAGAATAAGCCAAAGGGTGTCAAGAACATTTTGGTAAACAAATTTTTGTTTTCCTGCTTCATTCTATGTTCTCACTTAAAGGGATTATTCAAGGTCAACATTTACTAAGCCATAGGAGAAAAATGTTCTGTTACACACTCTCTTCAGGGTATTGGTTACCTACTTGGGTTATGTTTACATTTTCATAACTAAGAAAAATTCTAAATTGTTTTTCTTCCATAGTAACAGAAGTCTGTCCACAAAAGACTTGCACTTTTCTGGGGATGCCAGGATAGCTTAACAGGTTGAGTGCTTGGCTAGCAACCATGATCTCCAGGGACTGAATCTTGGCCCTGGCCCATGCAAACCCACATGCTGAACTGCAGTACAACTGGTAATCTCCAAGATGGTGGCAAGGTTATCACCTCTCATGAGGTAGGCTCTCAGTACGTTTCTGCCCTGTGTAGTCCAAAAAAGTGTTAAAAAGGTTTGGTCACAAATAAGTGCTAAATACATGCTATAGATTTAAAAAAAAAAAGTCTTCCTCATGTTTCCTTTCTGATCTGTTTCTTTTTCTTGCTTCTCTGTGTTCTTCCTGATATTATGTTCCTATAGAATGTAAATGTAAAGGAATAAAAGGGGGAGAGAAGAGAAAAAGTAAAGGTAGGGATACTATCTATGAGGTTATTCCAATTGTCTGTTTATGAGGTAACAAAGAAGAGCTTTATGTAAATTAGCAACTGAGAGATTGTAAAGCAATGACTAATAGTAGACATTTATTGAGCATTTACAGTGTTTCAGGCACTGTTTTAAGTGGTTTTGTAAATTTGTTGTGTCACAGATTTTGTTCTAAGTACATTTGTCAACAACTTAAGGATACTAGAGTTTACTAAGGTTAAATAATTTGACATTTAATCAGTGAGAGACTTAAAATTTTAATTCAGGTGTTTGAGACACCCAAATATGTTTTTAATTACTATATATTTTATGTCTTTATGTAAAACATGTATCGAGGCATTAAACCTGAAGGAATCAAAACATTATAGTCAATATTGCTTGAGTTATTTGAAAAACTGTCAAAAGATAGTTTAATTTTGGGGGCTTATTGTTTTGGTAGCCAGAATGAAGGTTTTTATCAAAAGCTATTTTATTTTTGACTTCTAAAATACCTAGGAGTCTTACCAACAACAAAGTACTCAATAGTAATAAAGGAAGAGTTTTTAGCCTTATCTCTATAAACAGGCTCAACCACCAGCTACCCTGAGTTGTCTCATTATTTTATCTGGGCACAAGATGACAAATCTGCCCTTTTAAAATAAGTTTTTTTTCCATAACTCTGTTTTATCATTACTCTTTTCTGGTCACTAGTATCTGAGAAAATCAACAAGTAAAACCCGTCTTCTTTTGTTCTTAAGGAGAAACAACAACAGATATTTTTTATAAGTGATCCCCATCTTTGCATAGAAGAATTGTCCCTCAACACAATGTGCAGTAGTTCTGTTTATTTCCCTGAATTCACACATTATTTAAACCAGCCATGAAATCTACCCACCAGGGGCTGATGATAACCTTGAATTTTGGTTGATCTAATATTTATTGTATTTTACTTCTAGCATTTATTTTATTGCTTGAGAGAAGGTGATAGAGAGAAAGAGAGAGAAACAAAGAGAAGAAGGGGGGGGCCAGAGTAGTCCCCATAGTTGTACATTATTAATTTTTTTGACATAATTTTATTACACACAGGTAGATGTGGGGGAAAATGAGGCAGAACTGAACTGGAGGCCTCCCTCAGGGGAGGTGAGAAGCTTTGCCACCATCCTGATGGTTATCACTTGTGCCACAGTTCAGCATTTGGGTTTGCATGGGTTGGGGCCAGGATTTAATCATTGGACCTTGTGGTTGCAAGGGAAGCACTCAACCTGTTGAGCTATCCCGGCATCCTCTGATCTAATATTTCTTCACTACAAATATAATAATAAGAGTAAGTCTGGAAAATAAATATCTCTAAGTAGATTCTTATTTTGTAAGTACCATATAACATACTAAACTCAAAGTTTTAAAAGAGAACCAAACACAGTTATACCTGCAAGCATACACATTACATAGATATAAAAATGCAGATGATTATATACACAGTTTTTTCAATTGCATTTTTGAACTTTAGATAAATTCAAGAATTTGTAACATTTTATAAAATGCCAAGGTCTTATAAGAGAATAATTATTAAGTCCTTCCAATGCAATGCATGTTTCTCTTTTTTCTATCAACTTGGTAAACTTTTGTCCATACTAAATATAAGACTCACTTTCAAGAGTATACCCACAGTTTAATCATGCATGATAGATAAATAATATTTTTTATAACTTTTATTTTATAAAAATGCACCAAGGGGCCAACTATGTCATTCTCCTAGTCACTGATCACTATAAATAAAGCAATGAGAAAAAAATGTTGCTCAGCCTATGGATGTTACAGTCTAGTGAAGAAAGACAAGCAAAAAATATGTCAGGGTGATAAGGGCTATGACAAACAGTGAAGTCGGTCAAGGGTTATAGCTGTCAGAATGCTAAAATGCTTCTGGGGTCTGTGGTTTAGAAAGTCTTCCCTGGGAAATTTCTACACCTATCCCTGAAATAATAAACCTTTTGTCTAAGTCATCACTATTCACTAAAGAAGACATTTAAAAAAGAAGTTAACAGAAAGCAAAGCAGCTTACTGAAATTTGAACACAAATCACATGTTTACCTAGGTTTTGTAGAAGTACATTTTGTCTGTGCTCAAGTTCTAAGTGGTCTATTTTACCCAAGTCCAAAATATTTTATAGAATGTACTTTTCCAATTGGACTTAAAAACCAAACCAACTAGTGTCAAAGGAAACAGAAACAGAATGAATAGGAAGAATACAATTGCTACTGATAAGAGTGAAGGCCAAGTAGACCAGAATTATTTTGGGTGAGGGATTGTTGTTTCCCACACCTGTGGGAGTAAGAAGATGCAAAATGAATAGAAATATAGCAGAGAACACTTGCCTTGGTGTGCTTGTTTTACTTCTACTTTAGCTGCATGGGAGTATTGAACAGTTGCTTAGGCCTTTAATTCCATTTGATAAACCTATCTTTAGAAATTAGTTCCCAAGTAGTGTCCTCAAAGCTGATTAAATAAGCATTTCCAAAATGTTGGAGTAATAACCTCCCAAAACCCATACATCCATAAAAGCAATGATCATAATGTTATAAATTTCCAAAATCAAATATTTCATAACTCTCTCTAGAAATTAAGCAAGCAGTTGTAACAATCTGAGAAAGCATTTATTTATTTATTATTTTAATGGCTGAATCTTGGTGTGAATGGTGAGCTTTGTAGTATTTAAATTATTCTGATTTCCTTCTCACTGTGTCCACTGAGGTGTTGAAAAAACTTCACAACCATAGTAACTGTGAAATCCAGAAGCATAGCAGCCACTGGAGAAGACAGAGAATTTTGGACCTCTCTGAAAGTCCCATTCCCAGGAATTTGCCATTATTTAGCAAATTTGTCAGCACCTTGGATAAATACAATTTGTAGTAGGGTGAAGAAAAGAGGGGCTGCTAAAGGAGGACGCTGTCCAAAATAGCTGTAAGTAAGCAGGCAGGTACCTCCTGGATCTCCCTCTGTTACAATGAAAGCTAGGGGGAGTTTCTGGAGATAGATATAAATAGACTGAAACTGACAAAAACAAAATTGTTGTAGGATGGCAGAAGTAGGTAATTAATGGTAATGGGCAATAATTGACAGGGGAAGAGAGACCCTCCTGTCAATTACTGGTGAAGATATAAATACAGAAGGATAAGGGAGGTGGTAGATGGGAGAGGTTTGGGGGGAGTAGGGAGGGGGAATCAAACACATGGTGATGGAAAGTGAGCTGATTCTCACTTGGTGGTGAGGACATAATGTGATGTATGGACTATGTAATGTAGAATTGTGCACCTGGAAACAATGTAATTGATATCAATTAATGTCACCTCAATAAATTTAACAACAACAACAACAAATACAGGAGGGCTTTTTGGAAGAAGAAGGTTTTGTACAGAAATGTTTGGAGCCTGAAGGTGTTTGCAGTCTGCAGGAGGCAGGCAGGTAGGCCCATCAAGAACAACAGCAAATCAAGCCCAGCCCTGGGAGTCAAAGGAGAAAATTTATAGACCAATATCTCTGATGAATACTGATGCAAAGGTCCTAAATAAAGTATTAACAAATAGAATACAACATTGCATTAAAAAGATTATACATCATGATCAAGTGGGATTTACCGTAGGGACACAAGAATGGTTCAACATACGTACATCAATCAATGTAATAGAGCACATAAACAAACAAAAAAATAAAAACCATATGAGCATCTCATTTGATGCAGAAAAAGCATTGGAAAAGATACAACATAAATTTATGATCAAAACATTGAATAAAATGGGAATTGAAGGAAAGTAACTCAATATAATGAAGGCTTTATATGACAAACTGTCAGCTAATATTGTGCTGAATGGGGAAAAGTTGAGGCCTATTCTCCTAAAATCAGGAATAAGACAGGGATGCCCCATGCCACCATTGCTATTCAATATAGCACTTGAAGTTCTAGCCAAAGCAATCAGGCAAGAGAAACAAATAAAAGGTATCTAAATTAGGAGAGAAGAAATCAAACTGTCACTCTTTGCAGATGACATGATTTTTTATATAAAATTTTACAGACTCTATCAGAAATCTATTACAAACAATGTACAATATAGTAAAGTTACAATATATAAAATCAATGCACAAAAATAAACTGCATTTTTATATGCCCAAAACAAAACATTAGAGAAATGAGAAAAGCTGTTCCTTGGGCTATCACAAACAAAAAATGAAATACCTAGGAATAAGTCTAACAAAGAATGTGAAGGAATTATACACTAAAAATTATAAGACATTATTAAAAGAAATTGAAAAAGACACAAAGAAATTGAAAGATATTATGTGTTTATGGCTTGGAAGAATCAACATACTTAAAATAACCACATTACCCAAAGCAACATACAGATTCAATGCCATTTTCATCAAAATCCCATGGACGAGTGCCCCCAGTTCAGTTCTCTCTCTGTCTCTGTCTCTGTATCTCTCTCTCTCCCTGTCAAAAATAAATAAATAAATAATATATTTAAAAAAAAGAATCCCATGGACATTCTTCCAAGAAATAGATTTAAAAATCATCTGATTCATATGGAATCACCAAAGATCCTGAATTGCCAAAACTATCTTAAAAAAAAGAATAAAGCTGTGGGCATCTGAATTCCTGACTTTAATCTGAACTACAAAGCCTTAATAGTCAAAACAGCTTTGTATTGGCAGAAAAACAGATACACTGACCAATGGAACAGAATTGAAATCCCAGAAATAAACCCAAAAATGTATGGACAGATTTTTTTGATAAAGGAGCAAAAAATATGCAGTGGCAAAAAGAAAGCCTCTTCATAAATGGTGCTAGTAAAATTGGAAAAGCAAGTGCAAAAGACTAAATGTGAATTGTGATCTGTCACTATATACACAAATTAACTCAAAATGGATTAAAGACTTCCAAAAAAGACCCAGAACACTAAATTTTATGGAAGAAAACATTGGTACTATACTTATAGACCATGGTTCAGGGAGGAGTTTATGAACCTGACCTCAAAGGAAAGGGAAGTAAAAGCAAAGATGAATGAATGGGACTTTATCAAACTAAAAACTTCTGCACTTCAAAGGAGACCATCAACAAAGCGAAGAGGTATTCAATCAATTGGGAGAAAAATTTCACAAACAATGCCTCTGATAGGGGCCAGTATCTAAAATATATAAAGAACTAATGTAATTCAACAGTAAAAAACAAGCAGTACAATTAAAAAATGGGTAGAAGACCTAAGCAGACACCTCAACCATGAAGACATACAAATGGCCAACATACATATAAAGAAATGTTTAACTTCATTAGCTATTAGGGAAATACAATCAAAACTACAATGAGATACCACCTCACACCTGCTAGAAAGGCTAAAATCAATAAAACAAGAAACAAAAAGTGTTGGAGAGGCTGTGAAGAAAAAGGAACCCTTATACACTTCTGGTGGGAATGCAACTTGGAAAAACCACTTTGGAAGACAGTATGAACATTCCTCAGAAAGTTGGGAATAGAGATACCCTATGACCCAGCAATCCCCCTTCTGGGTATGTACCCCCAAAACTTGAAAACTTTAGTCTGTAAAAACATAGGAATTCCAATGTTCATTACAGCACTGTTCATGGTGAGTAAGACATGGAAACTACAAAAAGTGTCCTTTGATAGATGACTGGATAAAAAGCTGTGGTACATATATACAATGGAATATTACTCAGTGATAAGAAAAGATGAAATTCTGCCACTTGCAACAACATGGATGAAACTTAAGATCAACATGCTAAGTGAAATGAGCCAGCCAAAAAAAGTTAAGAACCACATGACTTTACTCATATGTAGAATATAAAACTGAAAGCAACAAAGAAAAAAAATCTCATGAACACTCAAGGATAAGGGGGTGAAAGGGATGGGAAAGGAGAGAGAGGAAGCTAAGAGTTCAGTAATAGAAAGAGCTGTATACCTGGAAAGTATGTAATTATTACTGACTAATGTAACACTAATAAATTTCACAATCAAAAAAGGAGACAGAAATAATATTTAAAGAAACAATGGCTGAAACTTCCAAAACTTTATTAAAAAAAAAAACATTAATCTAGGGAAGCCAGGATGGCTCAGTGGGTTAAGCGCTCGCTTTGTAGCCCTGGGGACCGAGGATCAAAGTCCAGCCCCAGCCCATGCAGACCAATATGCTAAACTGGGGTGTGCTTCCCATGAGGGAAGCCTCTAGTTCAGTTATTGCCCCAGGTGGGCCACTGGCTCAAGGGGGCATGCCTCCCATGCAGGAGGCCCCCAGTCCAGTTCCTGCCCTGCCTGGCCCCTGCCCAACTCTGTGGAACAAAACCATGCTGAAAACCAACGATGTACAACTATGTAGACTGCTCTGGGCCCTCCCCCTTCTCTCTGTTTCTCTCTGCCTCAGGCTCTCTCTATCTCTGTCCAAAACAATAAAATAAATCTTAAAAAAAAACACACACACAAAGGAAACAATCTATACAGTGATCCCTCGTTTTTTGCTGTTAATGGGGACCAGAACCTTCCGCGAAAGCTGAAAAACCGCGAAGTAGGATTTGCCCCTAGGAATTTTCATGTATGCGGGTTTTTAATATGTAAACAGTATTCATACTTTACTCATTTAAGACAAAAATTACAACAGTATACATATTTACTTAAACGTGTCAGTGCTAATTAATAAGGTTAATTACAAAACCTTATACAGTAATAAACATTAATCAACATTACTTTCTGAGAGAGGTGAAGT
>PVKE010017594.1:12811-30656 GCA_004027555.1 Craseonycteris thonglongyai
CACTTGACTCGTAGAAGCTTTAGGCTCACTCGGAGACTCTTCTGCTGGAGGCGCTGACGGTAGAGCCGGGGGCTTTACCTTGGAGAGAAACATGGTGATGGGTAGTTGTTGTCTTTGTTTTTTCTTTTCCTTCAAAATTCCCCTGTACAAGGACATAACCCCGTCAACGCGATTGCTGAACTCGACAGCTCGAACCATACTGTCGTCAATGTCTTGTGCAAATTGTTGCATCGCTCTTGCCATGTTGCACAATTGTTGCAGATTCTCCAGGGTAAGGCCACGCTTTTCAGTTTCTTCTTCGTCTTCCTCTTCGTTTTCAGTGAGGGAGGGGTAGCCTCCCTCACTGATGAGGTTAGGAAACTTTTCCTCTATGTAACGACAAGCAGCATTGTTGTCAGCAGAGGAAGCCTCACCATACAGAAGCACGTTTCTGAGGCCGTATCTTCTTTGAAATTTTTCGAACCAGCCTTTGCTGGCTGAAAAGCCTCGTCCTCGAGGAGGCGAATCACTCCTGGCAGCGCTAGTACTAGCTTGAGGTTCGTCAGCACCTTCTTCAGCCTCTTCATTGTCGTCATCAGGCAAGATTTGGTCGTAGAGAGCTTTGGCCTTTGTCCTGATCATATTAGTGTGCAAACTCACTGTCTTTTTCCTGCAATCAGCAATCCACAATGCCAGTGCAGCTTCCATTTTCACAATTCTGTTATTACGCGGAGTTACCACACGTTTCGCTTCTTTATTGAAGGTTATTGAAGCAGTTTTGCGGATGTTTGCTTCCTCTTTCTCGATGTACCGCACTGTAGATTCATTCACCCCGTAATGGCGTGCCACAGATGCATCACTTCTGCCCTCTTTGATCATATCTAAAAGTTTCACTTTTTCGCTGATGGTCATCATCTTCTTCCTCTTGGGTGCCCCGGAGGAAGCTTTCGCAGGGGCACAGCGCTTAGGCGGCATTATAATGGCTTAATTAATAAAAAAAGTTATCACTTAAACAAAACAAGTTATCGCCAACACAACACTAAAATACAGTATGCGAGACAGTCAACATCATGGACAAGACTGGCGAGATACAACAAGAGAAGATGCTAGGTGAGGCTGCGATGATGCGCAATCAACTCACAGGGATAAATCCACTCGTACTCTGATTGGTCGATGTCGCACCGGAAACCAATCAAGCGCCTTTATGAGAGCCCGTGGTATGGACTCTGAGTCAACTCATCTCTTTGTTTGACATGCAGGGATCCTTCTCTCTCACGCATCAACGTGAAACAACGCTCCTTTCCGCAATGTGGCTGCCGACATGGTTGTATTTTTTCATTTTTATTTTTTGATGAATATTTTGGGAAAATCTGCGAAGCACTGAAGCCGCAAACCATGAAGCGCAAAGTGGCGAGGGAACACTGTATTATTAATATATAGAAAAATACAAATTTTATATTTCTACTATTGTAGCATATTTAGTATATTTATTTTGCTGCTTTCCCAGTAAATCTATAGCCATTTTATATCAGTTTTAATAAAGCGAATTGTTATGCATTACTTTTCAGATAACATTAAAATAATTTTACATTTCCATAGACTCTTCACAGTCATCAATTTGAATGCATGCATCCATTGTATCATATGGATATACTACAATTTAAACATATTCTTATTGTAAGTTTAAAATATGGCTACTATGATAAGTGTCTTTGTTATGTATATGATGATATTCTGTATCATTTGAATATTAGAAAATAAGATCACTTAGATGAAGAATATAATATCGTCTCTGTATTTTCAGCACTTGGCACATTTGTGGTACATATAATTTCTTCTACAAATAAATTAAAGCATAGGATTGGATATTGAAAACTCTTAAGAAAGTCTTTTTTATCAGAGTGTGTGTGTGATTCTTTGAGATCATTCTAACTTCTTACAACTCAAAAGCCTAGATAAAGCATTGTACCCGTGCACGATCCAAATGCACTCCAAATTACTTAACATAAGTATTACTGTGTTCCTATTAATGAGAACACTCAAAATCCAACCACCCTGGGTTACTTAATAAATATAAAATGAGATGATACATAGGAACTATGAAGGAAAGCAGAAATGAGTCTTCAAACTAAATTAATATTGTCTTAAATCTAGGCTCTATTTTTTTAATATTGTATAATCTAAGAATTTTATAAATCTATTTTTATCTGTAAAATAGCAATATTAATATTTATTTTGGGGGATACCAGGATGGCTCAGCGGGTTGAGTGCTCATCTTGCAGCCCTGGGGTCTGAGGCTCAAATCTCGGCCTCTGCCCATGTGGACCCATATGCTGAACTGGGGTGTGCCCCCAGCTCATTTCTCACTGGGGTGAGCCTCCTATGTGGGAGGCCCCCAGTTCAGCTCCCACCACAGGCCGGAGGTCCCTGGCTGGTTCCTGCCCTGTGCAGCCCTGCCCCAAACTGTGGAATAAAACAGTGCAGAAAACAAATGAAATGCAACTGTGGAGACTGCTCTGGATACCCCCACCTCCTTCTCTGTCTGTCTGTCTCTCTCTCTCCCTGTGTCAAAAACAATAAAAATAAAGCTTAAAAATATTTATTTTGTGAAATTACTCTGAACTAAATGATATAACATGTGGAAGGAACTTAATGCATGGTTCATGAAACATGGTAGGCACTTAATGGTGCATTACAGACACTCAATAGCAGATAACAACAATAAAATATCAATCATTAATGTAAATTAGTACATTTATATAATCAAGAATATAAATGTATTTACACTAATAATAAAATTGTATGTATTCAAATTATTTTAAAGATGTGCTTAATCATGAATCTAGGGGTGGCAAACCTTTTGGCGCTTGAGTGCCAAAGTTTATGAAATAAGAGTATACTCGCTCGACTCACGTGCCAACCCATCGAGTGAGATAGAGGTATCAATTATTTTTATGTCTATAAGAGGTACAGGATGTTTTTATAACAAAAAACAATAATTCCGTGTGCCGAAATAATTGCTCCGCGTGCCACTTTGGGCACACGTGCCACAGGTTCGCCAACCCCGATATTCTAGAACTTCTCAGAGTGTTACTTAAAATTGTAATTGGTTTCCCTGAGGAACAGCCACCCAACATACGTAAATGTCACAAAAATTTCCAAGTCTTTGAAAGACATTGAGACATTAGTTATGTTATATGAACTTTTTTAAAAATTATAACAAGTACTTTTTAATCACCAAAACAATAACAGTATGTTTTTAAAGTAATGAATAATCTGAAGGTAATTTGAAAAGCTTAGATTTGTGAAAATTAACCATACTAAATTTTTTCTTGTTATTTCCAAAAATGAGGAAAGATAGCCTTGTGATATCATTGAGGTCAGTTATCATATTACCTCTGAGATAGCTGGGGAAAGGGTAATATAAATCATTATGGGCATGTGGTTTTTGTATTAACAGGATGTTGCTACTGTAAAAAATATAAAAAGCTAGTGTTTTTTTAAAAGCTAGTCTTTTTTAAAGAAACTCCCATTTGATTACAATCATATTTGAAAGATAAAATCAGCTGTTTATGTGTGCGGTGGCCTGACTCTATGTATTATGTTTCATTTTATAAAACTGGAGTTTAAAGCTAAATGGATGCCTTAAAATTTGTGTTGTTACCCAAATCTCAGAAATTCTGAATAAAGAAAACTTTCCTGGCAGACACGCCATATTGATTAAATATTTTCAGTGCTTTAGTTTATGAATTAATTTATATATATGTGTATATATATACTATTTTACTGAGGAAATTATAGGAAATAATTTGAAGGAAATCATACAACTATACCAGTAGCATATACTTTCTGAGGTTAAATATAGCACAGCATTTAATATAATGAACAATTTTAAAGTTCATTAACTAAATACACCCTAGTAATTTACATGGAAATAGAATTTGTGTACTGTGATAATAAACTACTCCCAAATTTCAGTGACTTACAACACTAAATGTTTATTTCTTGCTCAGACTACATGTCCATTGTAGGTTTACTATGGCTCTGTCCCTGTTACCTTCAGTTTAGGAGTGAAGTAATGGTGTAGCCTCTGTCTGAGTACAGCTGGTCTTCTGACAGAGAATAAAAGAGATATGATGAACCGTGTATTGACATTAAATTTCCTGCTTGGCGTTGACACATGTCACGTATTTTCCATTATTCAAAGCAAATCACAGGGCCACGCCTGAATTCATTAGGAAAGCAGTATATAATGCTCTTGCTGGAAGGAGAATTTCAGGCTGTATGCCTAAGTTAGAAGTCACTAAAGGAAAAAGTGTAATTCTCTGACAGGAATGAGAGGAGAAATAATAAGAATCATAAAGTATTCCATTATCTTTTGATAATAACTATCAGTAGAATTATTGTGAAGATGAAATGAGGTAGCAAATATTTAAAGGTTAAGTTATACTTTAATATGGTAATTTATACTTATTAAGGATAAAGAGGGTGGATATTAACTAAACTTATTCTGGTAATCATTTCTTTCTACATATCCATATATCAAATCATCATTATTATTATATAGCTTAAATTTTATACAATGTTATATGGTAATTACATCTCAGTAAAACTGGACTTCTTTAAGTATAAGAGAGAAGGAAATTCATTAGCTAAAATACTTAGGTCCATAGCAAAATAGATATAAATGAATAGTGTAAAAATATTAAATAAAAGTAAGATAACCTTGCATATTTATTGTTGGAAGGAGGCCATAAAATCTTTGAAATACAGGGTCCAGCAGAAGTAATACCCTTTTTAAAGTGACATAGGGAAAGCTGGGATGGCTCAGCGGGTTAAGCGCTCGCTTTGAAGCCCCGGGGACCGAGGATCGAGTCCCGGTCCCAGCCCAGGCGGACCCACATGCTGAGCTGGGGTGTGCCCTCAGTTCAGTTCTTGCTGGTGCAGCCCCATGCCCACCTGTGGAGTGAAACATATGGAAAACTAATGTCGACTATGGAGGCTGCTCTGGGCCCTCCCCCTTCTCTCTGTCTCTCTCTGTCTGTTTCTCTCTGTCAAAAATCAATAAAATAAATCTTTAAAAAAATAAATAAATAAAGTGACATAGTATACTTCAATGTGATATTGTTGTTACAGAATTTGAAATACAAGATTTGGTATAGATTACCAGCTCATAAAAAAGGGGGCATTGGGAAGCAGGGATGGCTCAGTGGGATGAGGTCTCACCTTGCAGCCCTCAAGGTCCAAGGATCAGGTTCTGGCCGCAGACTGTATGGGCCCATATGCTGAACTGTTGTGTGTTTCCCATGCAGGAGGCCCACAGTTCAGTTCTCACCCCCACCCCCCGCAGATCTGCTACTGACTTGCAAGACATGCCTCCTAAGCGGGAGACCTCCAGCCCAGCTCCTGCATTGCGCAGCCCCCGCCCACTTGTGTGGAACAAAACCATGTTGAAAATTGGTGACTTTCAGTTATGGAGATTGTTCTGGGGTTTCCCCCTTCTCTCACTATCTCTGTCTTTCTGTCTGTCAAAAAACAATAAAATAAATCTTAGCAAAAAAACAGAGGAGGGCATTACTTCTGTCAGACTCTGTATATATAAATAACTTATTATATGGATACCTGATTTTACTAATATGTGTTTTTAATATTTTGACCTTTTTTCTTTGAAGGACAAAGATTTAGAACAGTAGGGTATGTTGAATCTAGAATGATTTTACTCAAATGAAAACATATTGATGGATAATAAAATAAATGTAGTTTTTATTGATGAACTGTAGATGAATATTTGTATTACATTTTCTTCTATAATTCAGGAATAATCTGAATCCTTATTTTTTTAAACACATAACTGTAGCAGAAAGCATTAACTTAATTCTGTTTTGCTAATAAAAAGGATTGTACCTTTTTAGTACCCTAGTGTTTTCTCACAATATAAAGGTGGTAGGTTATTTGGTCTCTAAATTGTAACTCCTAATCCTAAAATTTGATAGCTACGCCTCCCCCAAATATATGTGGAGAGTGAGTCATCCACTCTTGATTTGATGATAAGACAATCTTTGACAATATTTTTAGAATACAATGTATAGGTTCTTGTGATATAAAAGAAGGAAGCATAGATGTGTTCAATACTTTTTCCTCAAGCGTTTCTTCACCCATGTTTTCTTAATTCTTTGTATAATGTATTTTTTATACATTAAAAACAACATTATTACAACTTTTTCTGTATTTATTTACCTTTTAATTTTGGGGTATGTGGTGATTTGAGTCACCACATATGGTTGTGCAGATTATGTACTGAAAAATACCTAGGAATACCATTCACATTTTCAATGCATAATTTCTACGGTCTTTAATGACATCTGTATTAGTGGCCAGGATTTATTTTATCTTAACATTATGTATTATATCTCTTCTATTGAATTCTTAATTTTTGAGTATTTTAGAAGGACAGTTCATATAATGAAAGTAGTAGTATTACTAAATGTAAAATATGTCTAATATATTTTCTCTATCTAATTACTCCCTAACAAAATTATAATAATTATCATAATCTTAAACTATTTTTTAAATACAGAATGTGGTTGAAAACTTTCTGTAATCTTTTTTGGGGGAATTATTTAGTGTTGATAAAGCAGATGATGAAGATGATGAGGACTTAATGGTGAACAAAACTTGGGTCTTGGCACCAAAGATTCACGAAGGAGATATAACACAAATTCTCAATTCATTGCTTCAAGGCTATGATAATAAACTTCGCCCGGATATAGGAGGTAAGTTTGAGTTATCTTTCTGGGATTTGGGGGACCATATCTACTAATGTTATTTTAATCATAGATCCCATATTCCTTGAGTGTCTGATGTACATCAGAGACAGCTTGGTTTAACGACTAAATGGAATGACACTTGTTAGGGATGTTCACAGTCCGATGTGGAAACAAAGGCATATAAACCTTTTTGATGTAATTGTTTTAAAGCTTCTGAAACAAAAGTTGTAACAGAAATGTTTTGATGAGACTATCTAAAAAACTGAGAGATATTTCACAGAAGAGAATATTTGAAAGGTAAGTAGGAGTTCTAATATTGTTCCATGCCACACTGTTTTAGGTACTGTAGAATTATAAGCTTTGGTAGTATATTTAGGGAGGCTACCCGACTTTGCTTTGTCAGGATTGTTATACTTGGTCCTTGGCATTTTGTAAATTTTATATCATAATAACCTACCTCTAAGTCTTCCCCTGCCAAGAGTCCTTAAAACAAACAAAATATATAAATCAACATAGATTTTGATTGGATTGCATTAAACCTACAGTCAATATAGGCAATTTAAAATTTTACCATATGAAATATTAACCATAAAAAATTCATGAGTATCATATATTACTCAATTTATATATTTATTTTTATTAATGTTTTCTGTGAAGAAATGTTAAATATATTTTACTAGGTTTAGTTCTATATACTTAGATTTTTTGATGCATGTGTAAATATACTTTTTATTTTTTAATTTTGTATTAGCATTATATAGAAATAATCTTGTATTGACAGCATATAGAATTAAAATAATCACACATTTACTGTATTGTCAGGAGCCTTGCTAAATTTATCAAATTATTTATTGTTATATTCTAGATTTTCTACAAAAGAGAGTAATTACAAATAATTACAAATTATTACAAATAATTGCTACTTTGCAAATAGTATCTATTTTGCAAATAATTAATACTTCATGTCCAATATCGTATGTTTAAATACTTTTAATGCAATATTACACTGACTAGGACTAAATAGATGTTTGAATAGTTTGGGCTTATTCTATATATCAGAAAAACAATACATATTTTACTATTAGATTTAATATTTACTACAGGCTTCTGTATTGAAGACACTCTTTATTAGTTTTTTATATTGCTAAGGTTATTTTTGTCTTCCATAATGCTTCAAACAATTATGCATTTACTGAAATAATTATATTGATCATATTTTGCCCTTTTACGTAGCATTTGTTCTCTAAGTAACTTTGAATTACTTTTAAACTATAAACCAAATTGCATTTTTGTCATAAATACTACTTGGTTTTGATATGCTAACCTTTAGAAATCCTCACTAAACTCATATGAAAATATTTTGTTTTGGAATTTTCATCTGTGTCCGTGAAGGACATAAAACAGTTATATTACATTCTGTAATGTTATTTTTTCCCTTCCAGTTTTAGAATCAAGATTATGTTACTATCTACAAATGAGATATCTTCTTATTCCTGATAATTTTTTTTATTAGTTTCAGGTTATCAAAAGAACATAATGATTAGATATTTAAACTACTCACAAAGTGATAACCCCAACAGGTCTATTATTCATCTGGCACCTTACATAGCTATTACAGTAACATTGACTCTATTCCCAATGCTGTACTCTGCGTCTGGTGACTATATATACTTTTTAAAATTATAGTTGATGTTCAATGTTTTTTATATTATTTTCAGGTGTATAGCACAATGAGTAGGCATTTATATAATTTATGATGTGCTTCCTCCAATAAGTCTAATGCCCATATGACACCATGCGTCCATTTTACCTTATTGACTATATTCAGCATCTTTTTTTCATATCCATGTGACCATTTTGTGACTACCAATTCAGACTTCTTAATCCTTTCACTTTTCTCACCCACCCTCCAAACCCTCCTCCCATCTAACAACCATCAGTTTGTTTTTTATATCCATGATTTTATTTCTGTTTTGATTGTTCATTTATTCTGTTCTTTAGATTCAACATATAAGTGGGATCATATAAGTGGTATTCTCAGTATGAATTATTTTGCTTAGCATAATAAATTCTAGGCCCATCTATGATGTTGCAAATGATAAGCTTTCATTCTTTTTATGGCAATTGTGGTATACATATACCACAATTTCTTTATCCAGTTGTCTATTGATGAGCATTTAAGTTGTTTCCATATTGAGGCTATTGTGGATAATGCTGCAGTAAACATAGGGTGCATATATTTTTTTCAAATTAGTGTTTTTTATTTCTTTATAAAAAGAAATAAGGAGTGGAATTGCTGGGTTATTAACTAGTTATATTTTTAATTTTTCAAAAAACCTCCATGGGAATGCTGGGATAGCTCAAAAGGTTGAGCTCTTGCAACCATGAGGTCTGAGGATTGAATCCTAGCCCCAGCCTGTGCAAACCCACATGCTGAATTGTGGCACAGCTGGTAACTGCCAGAATGGCAGTGAAGGTTCTTGCTTCCAGTGGGAAAGACCCCCAGTTCAAGTTCTGCTCAGTGTGGCCCTGCATCCACCTGTGTGGAATGAAACTATGTCAAAACTAATGATGTAGAACTATGAAGCCTGCTCTGGACCCTCCCCATTTCTCTCTCTCTCTCCTCTCAAAACAATAAAATACCATATTTTCCGGCGTATAAGACGACCGGGCGTATAAGACGACCCCCTAACTTTACAGTTAAAACATAGGTTTAGGCCTATATTCGCTGTATAAGACTACCCCCCACTTCCGAGGCTGTAGTCTTATACAACAAATATAGGCCTAAACCTATGTTTTAACTGTAAAATTAGGGGGTCATCTTATACGTCCGGTTGTCTTATACGCCGGAAAATACGGTATGTCGCGGACCTGCCGCGGCAAGTCGGTCAGAACCTAAAAGGGGGAGTGCGGATGAAAAAGACACACACAGATTTTAGATGCAGCCGGTCTGGAGCTGATGACTCCAGCACCGAGTTTATTTTCCTCCACCAATATATACGTTTTCAGACTACATAATGTAACAAAGAAACTATGCATTACCTCAGCAAAAGCAGATGATTAACTTAACATAGAAACTAAAATCAAAATAACAAGAAAAGGTCAGTTTTCTCCCAGAACAGATATGGATAATTATTCAGATAGCTATCAACTCTCTGTGTCCGGGAACTGGCCATTCTCACCATGTACCTCCACAATAGGTAAGCGCCCTCCAGGCGCAGACAGAGACAATGCCTTAGGAGCAGAAACAAGCATTAACTAGACCTGCTTGCACGGCCGTTTCCATAAGCCAGCCCAAATGGCTTCCCACAAAAATAAATCTTTCAAAAAATAAAAAGAAAGAAAGAAAGAAAGAAAGAAAGAAAGAAAGAAAGAAAGAAAGAAGAAAAAAAGACCTCCATACACTTTTCCATAGAGGCTGGACCAATTTGCGATCACACCAGTAGTGAACAAGAGTTCTGGTTTCTCCACATTCTTGCTAATACTTGTTTATTTGTTTATTGATGATAGCCTTTCTGAGAGAAATGATGTGGTTTCTCATTGTTTTAATTTGTATTTCTCTGATAATTAGTGATGTTGAGTATCTTTTCATATTTCTATTGGCTATCTGTATGTCTTTTTTGGGAAAATGTCTATTTAAGACCTTTGTCCAATTTTTAATAGAATTTTCTTTTTTGGGTATTGAGTTTTATGAGTTTTTAAAAAATAAATTTTAGATACTATTCCTTTATTAGGTGAATTATTGGCAAATATCATCTCCCATTCAGTAGGATGTCTTTTGTTTTGTTTTGGTGATGGTTTCTTTTGCTGTGAAAAGTATTCTTAGTTTGATATGGTACCATTTGTTTAGTTTAGTTTAGTTTTGTTTTCCCAAAGACATATACCAATAAAAATATTACTAAGGGTAATGTCTTATAATTTACTTCCTATATTTTCTTCTAGGATTTTTATAGTTTCAGGTCTTATATTTACATAAGTATTTAATCTATTTTGAGGTTATTTTTGTATTTGATGTAACAAGGTGGTCCAGTTTCTTGCTTGCTTGCTTGCTTTTCTCTTTTTTTCTTGCATGTATTTGTCCAGTTTTCCCAGCACCTTGTATTGAATAGACTGTATTTACCATAATGTAAAGTTTTGCTTTGTTTGTCATAGATTAATTAGTTATATAGGCATGAATTTATTTATGGGCTCTCAATTTTTTCTATTGGTCTATATGCTTGTTCTTATTCCAATAAAATGCTGTTTTGAGTATATGGCTTTTTAGTGTAATTTGATACCTGGTAGCATGATACCTCCATCTTTGTTTTTTTTCCTCAGGATTTCTGTAGCTATTCTGTTTTGTTTTGTTTTGTTTTGTTTTTATGGTTTTATATGAATTTTAGGATTTATGTTCTAATTTTGTGAAAAATGATATTAGTATTTTGATGGGATTTCATTGAATCTGTAGATTGCTTTAGGTAGTATGGACATTTTAGCTATATTAATTCTTCCTATACATGATCATGATATATGTTTCCATTCATTTGCATCTTCTTTAATCTCTCTTTTCAGGGTCCTATAATTTTCTGACTACAGGTCTTTTACTCCCTTAGTTAAATTTATTCCTAGGTATTTTATTTTTTGATGCAATGGTAAATGCAATCGTTTTTTAAATTTCACTTTTTGCTAGTTTGCTATTGTATAAGAATGCAATCAATTTCTGGATATTAATTTTGCATCCTGCGACTTTACTAAATTCACTTATCAGTTCCAATAATTTATTTGGTAGAAAATCTGGGTTTTTTTCAATATAGTATTATGTCAATTTTACTTTTTTCTTTTCCTATTTGGATAACTTGTTTTATTTTTTCTTGTCTGATTGCTGTGGCTAGAGTTTCCAGTACTATGTTGAATAAAAGTGGTGAAAGTGTGCATCCTTGTCTTGTCCTTGATCTTAAAGAGAGTGCTTTTAGTTTTTTTTCCATTGAGTATGATACTAGCTGTGGGTTTTTCATATATAGCCTTCATTACATTAAAATATATTTTCTCTATTCTCATTTTGCTAAGTGTTTATTATAAATGGGTGCTAGATATGGTGAAATGTTTTTTCTGCATCTATTGATATGACCATATAATTTTTAGTTTTCTATTTTGTATATGAGGTGTATTATATTAATTTATTTATGTATGTTGAACCAACCTTGTTTTCCAGGAATGAATTCATTTTATTGAGGTGTATGATCTTCTTAATGTATTGCTGAATTTGGTTTGCTAATATTTTGTTGAGAATTTTTGCTTCTATGTTCATTACGAATATCACTTATAGGTTGTTTGCTTGTTTGTTTTATAATGTCTGTCTGGTTTTGGAATAAGGGTAATGGTGGCCTCATAAAATTATCTTGGGAACATTCCTTCGCAATTTTTTGAAATAGTTTGAAGAGAACAGGAGTTAATTCTTTTTGAATGTTTGTTCAATTCACGATTGAAGCTATCTGGTTCAAAACTTCTGTTTGTTGGGAGCTTGTTGATTACTGATTTGATTTTGTTTGTAGTAATTGGTTTTTCAGATTTTGTTTCTTCTTGATTCAGCCTTGGAAGATTGAATGCTTCTAGGAATTTATCCATTTTTTCTAGATTGTTCAATTTGTTGGCATGTAGTTGCTCATGGTATTTTCTAATATTTTTTTTGTATATCTGTGGTAACCATTGTCACTTCTCTTTCATTTCTGAATTTATTTACTTGTATCCTCTCTGTTTTTTGATGAGTGTGGTTAAAGGTTTGTTGATTTTCTTTAGCTTTTAAAAAGTCCAGTTTTTTCTTTCATTGATTTTTTTGTTGTTGTTGTTAACCTCAATTTTCTTTATTTCTGCTCTTATTTTTAATATTTTCTTTCTTGTACTCAATTTGGGCTTCATTAACTATTTCTTTTCCAGGTGCCATATGTGTAAGGTCAGACTGTTTAAGATTTTTCTTGTTTCTTTAGGTAGTCTTACATTGCTATGAATTTCCTTTTGTGGACTTCTTTTGCTGTGTCCCAAATATTTGGGGTTCTAATGTTTCTATTTTTGTTTGTCTGGATTTATCTTTTGATTTCTTCCTTGATCTCATTGTTGACCCATTCATTATTTAGTACCATGTTATTTCACCTCCATACATTTGTGGTTTTTCAGTTTGTTTCTTGTAGTTGATTTCTTGTTTTATACCATTGTGGTCAGAGAACACTCTTGCTCTGACTTCAATCTTATTAAATTTATTGAGACTTGTTTTGTGGCCTAACATGCAATCTATCTTAGACAATACACAATAGGCATTTGAAAGAATGTATGTTCTGCTGCTTTGGGTTGACATGCCTTAAAAATATTAATTAAGTTAATCTGGCCTACTTGTCTTTTAATACTGCTGTTTCCAGGAAGATCAGTCCATTGTTGTCAGTGGGCTGTTAAAGTCTTCTACTATGATTGTGTTACTGTTGATCTCTGCCTTTATGCCATTCAATATTTGCTTTATGTATTTAAGTGCTCCTATGTTGGGTGCATATATGTGTACAAGGGTGAAATACTTTTGTTGGATTGATCCCTACATTATTATGTAATATCTTTCTTTTTCTATTGTTGTAGTCTTTGTTTTAAAGCCTGTTTTGTCTAATATAAGTATCATACCCTAACTTTTTTCTCATTTTTATTTGTGTGAAATATATTTTATATCCCTTTATTTTTAATCTATTTGTGTTTTTGATTGACCTGAGGTGGGTGTCTTACAGACTGCATGTGCATAGTTTTTGTTCTTTTTATACATTCAGCTACCTATATCTTTTCATTGGAGCATTTAAAGTGATTACTGACAGATACATAGTTATCACCATGTTACTATTTATATTTTTATCCTTTTTTTATTTTGGTTGTTTTCTACTTTTTTCTGCTTATAAAAGTTCTTTTAACATTTCTTAAAACACTGGTTTGGTGGTACTGAATGTCCTTAGCTTTTTCTTGTATAGAAGCTCTTCATCTCTCTTTAAATTTTAAATTATTCCCTTGCAGAGTAGAGTAGTCTTGGTTGTAGGCCCTTGTTTTTTATTACTTCCTGCTACTCCTTTCTGACCTGCAAAATTTCTGTTGAGAAATCAGCTGATAGTCTTATGGAGCATCCTTGTAAGTAACTAGGTTTCTTTCTCTTGTTGCTTTTAGGATTCCCTTTGTCTATAAACTTTGCCATTTTAATACTGATGGGTCTTAATGTGGGACTGTTTGGATTAATCTTAATTAGGACATTCTACAATTCCTGAGCTTGTATGTCTATTTTTTTTTCCCCATTAGAGAAGTTTTCAGTCATTAGTTTTTCAAATAAATTCTTAATCACTTGCTTCCTTTTTTCTTTTTCTTGTACCACAATGATTCAAATATTATTATGCTTGATGTTGTCCCATGGATCTCTTATGCTATCTTTATTAAAATTTATTTTGTCATTTTCTGCTCCGTTATCTTAAAAATTGCTGATTAGATCTTCTGCTTCATCTAATCTATTGATTTCTTCTAGTGTATATTTTATTTTTCAAGATTTACTTTATTATTTTTGACAGAGACAGAGACAGAGACAAAAAGAAAGGGGAGGGCCCAGAGCAGTCTCCATAGTTGTACATCATCAGTTTTGGCCTGTTTTCATTCCACACAGGTAGGCGGGGGCTGCACAGGGTGGGACCTGGGCTGGGGGCCTCCTGTGTGGGAGGCATGCCCTCTCAAGCCAGGAGTCAAACTGAGGGGGGCGGTGAGAAGTAAACTAGGCCCTCCCACATGGGAAGCACACCCCAGTTCAGCATATAGGTCCCCACGAGGTGGTGCTGGCATTCAGTCCTCAGTCCCCAGGGCTACAAAGCCAGCTCTCAACCCACTGAGCCATCCCGGCTTCCTCATAGTCTTTTTTTGTTTTAAAGATTAAGCAGTAGTTTATTGGAAAGAAGGAAAGCTCTCTAATGAGAGGGGACACCCAAAAGTGGAATGCCCTTTCCTCGTATTCTTTATTTTAGTTTTAAATACTTTTTAAGACTGGTTGTTTTATATGGTTTCTTTGTTCTTCTTTATGCTTGCTATTTTTTCTTGGAATTCTCACTAATTTCCTCAAGCATTTGTATCAGCAATATTTTAAACTTTTTCTGGGAGGTTGTTTGCCTCCATTTCATTTAGTTCTATTCTGGAGATTACTCCTGTTCTTTTATTTGGAACATGTATCCTTGTTTACACATTCTAGCTGCCTCTCTGTGTTTGCTTGTTTGTATTAGGTAGATATCCTATGCCTCTCAACCTTTGCTGGGTGGTCTTACATAGTATGTGTCTTGTGTGGTCCAGTGGTGCAATCTCAGTGATGTGTGCACATGTTCTAGGAGTGTCCTGTTAGTGTGTTGTGTATGTTCTTCTGTTGTAGTTGAGCCTTGATTGCTTTTGGCATGTCAGTGGGTGGAATTGACTCCCAGGCTGACTGGTCCTTGTGCCTGTTGAAATCATTTGGGTATGCCTCTTGTGAGCCTGACCAGTTAGTGCTTTGCTGTGGTCTGACTCTGCCTTCCAGGTGTGTTATTTCTAGTGTTAATTGTATGGGGCTCTCATGCAGGCCAATTTTAGCCTTGTCTATGATTGGCCCATGGCTACCTGATATGAGTCACAGGCCTGTTTGTGGTTGGCTGCTGCCGCAGTTGTACCTGGAGACATGTAGGGGTGACCTCTCTAATGAATGGAGGCTAAGTGTCATCAGTATTGTGCCCGAGGCAGCTTGGAAGCAGGCTCAGGGCTTCCTAGGCTTATTGCCACCTGCTGTAGGCTCATTCATTGAAAAGAACCTTTCTATGTGTGTGGGCTGGACTGGTTGGCCTGGTTTTGAGAGTATCTTCAGTGATGTAGCCCAAGATAAGTAAGGTGGGGTCCCGGAGAGTCATGAGGTATTGCCAGTGGTTTTTAAAAATTTAATGCAGGTTAATTTCTTGGTCAGTGCCCAACCTGTGACCATGTCTCAAAATACCCAGGGGACTCCACAGTCAACCATCACTTACCTTGGGGCTATGCCTGGCCTGTGAGAATTTCACAAGATACCTGGGAAATACTGCAAACTATTGCCACTCACCTGTGGCTCACAAATCCCCTGAAGCTGCCCAAGAGAAGCTGCAGTGTAGATTGTGACTTGCTGTTCACCATTCAATGTTCACTTAGCAGCTGTTGGTATCTGCTATGGTAAAAGTCTTCCCCAGTGGGCCAGGGCTTGCTCCTCAGTTACTAAGAGTGCCTCTGACAGTGCATCCCTAGGTGGGTGGGGCAGAGTACCAGAAGGTTATGAGATGTAGGTGGTAGTTTTTACAATGTTAATGTAGTTCTCATTCTTGCACTAGAGCCAGTTCTGTGACCACTTTACAAAAATACCTTCAGAATTCCAGGGCCAGCCACCATTTACCACAGGCCCACAGGTCCCAGAGAGCTTCCCAGAACAGCCTATAATGCAGGCTGTGGTTGCATGCTCAGTACCACAAGTTCTCTGGGCTATCACAGAAAGTCTGCTTCTGTAAAATGTCTGTAAATATCTTCCACAGCTGGAGGTGGGGGGGGTAGGGGGGGGGAGGGGAGGCAGATCACTCAGTAGCCTAGAGTACTTTGGGAGATGTTGTATTAGCTGTGTTGGATGGGGCACAAAGTTCACAGACCAATATGGTCTCATATTGGGTCCTTTGTAGAAGGATTCAACATAGAAAACATGTCACTCTACTGTAGGCTGCATGGAAGGTGGCTCCACACAGGGACAGTGAATTCCTCTATCCATCCCTAAATTACACATTTCTCCTTGTATGGCTCCTTCCATTGAAGACAAGGTGGGTATTTGTGAGTGTAGACACACCTTTTCAGAGGGTGTCTGGGTTCCACCCATGTTCTGTCTCACTGGGATGAGCAGACAGTCCATGCTGATTTAAGCTGTCAGATATTGAAACTCCTGGACCCTTACCTCTTCCAGGGGACCTCTATCACTGAGGTGTCACTCCCAGTGTTTAGTTACATCTGTGGGTTTAGTATCAGTCCATTTCACATCTCTGCCTCTTGATGTGACCTCTTCTTTATATTCTTTGTTATAGTTTCTGTTCAGCTAGTCTTTAGAGGATTCTAGAGGTTGAGTGTTCTATAATTTACTTGTAATTTTGGTGTGATCCTGGGAGTCTGTAGGCAGCATAGCATTTACCTTATCTGCCATCCTGGACCTATTTCTTTTTTCCCTCTCTTTTTATTTCTGAAAGAGTTTATCTAAAATGGAGTCTATTTGTTCCTTCCATTTTTTGAAGAATTATTTGGTTAAGGCATGTTTTCCTAGAGTGTGCTTTTTAAGAGTTCAATTATTCTAATAGTCAGTTTGGTAATTTGAACGTTTCAAGAAATTTAAGTTTTCAAATTTACTTGTGTTAAATTTTGCTCTATGTTAATATTTTAGAATCTGAGTATTTTTTACTTTTGTCATTCTCAATACTATTAATCTGTCTTTTATTTATGATTCAGTTTGGAAGAATTGCAATTTTTTTATTATTGCTATAAAGTCAAAATTTGGCTATGTCAATTTTCTCTGTTAAAAATGTGTCTTAAGTTTAATTGATTTATAGTACTTTATAAAAGTTTATCTACTTAGATTTAATTTGCTCCTTTCCTAGACTGCTTTAATTATTTTCACAACAAAACTTAAACTTTGTAAAATAGCATCTATACATAGAAATTTGATAAACTCTTTAACCTTAAGGTTAATATTTTACATAACCACAGAACATTTACCTAAATTAAAAAATTAATATCAATTTAATGCTATAAATTAATCTACAAACCTATTAAAATTAGGGCAAGTGCCCTATTAATGTCTTTTTTACTGGTTCAGAACCTCAATAAATATCATACATTGCATTTGTCTTGTCATTAACTGCCCTTCATAAATATGGTTATGTAAGTCTACCTATAATTAACCTAGTTATATTTCTTGGTCATAATTAATAGCTAGTCAAAAATAAATGACAAATAGTTCAATGAACTCATCTCAGAAATCATCAGCCTAAGTTAAGTTATAAAAATCTGTGACCTTTTATTGAAGACATTTAATTTTTGGGTAGCAGATC
>PVKE010017595.1:0-30543 GCA_004027555.1 Craseonycteris thonglongyai
GGGGCTGCAAAGTGAGCACTTAACCCACTGAGCCATCCCGGCTTCCCCATGGGTGATATTTAAATAAAGCAGTGTTTGAGAGGCTAAAAGCAAAGGGGTCAGCATCAGGTTTGGACTATGAGGTAGACCCAGATTCCCATGTCCTTGGAAAGTGTAAAGTTAAGACTGATGTGGACTGTTGTTGCCAGAGACCCCTTATCTGAATCTCTGCACCTCGCTTGTAAATTGAGAATGATCTCTGTGACTAAGTGCCTTAGAACCCCAAAGTGGGGTGTATTATCTTTACTCATATCATTTTAAACAGCCAAATCTCTTTGATAATCTATTATTTTAGACAGTAAAGTTTTTCAGTGATTAATAAATCAGGAGTCATTAAGACAAAGGGCTTGTTATGACACTTTACAGAAAGCTTGTCCAACCTCTGGCCCATGGGCCGCGTGCAGCCCAGGACGACTTTGAATACGACCCAACACAAATTCATAACCTTTCTTAAACACTATAAGAATTTTTTCGTGGCCTTCTTTAAACTTATCAGCTATCATTGGTGTTAGTGTAGTTTATGTGTGGCCCAAGACAATTCTTTTCCCAACGTGGCCCAGGGAAGCCAAAAGGTTGGACACCCCTGCATTACAGTTTCAGTGTCTTCGAGATACTATTTTCTGTTAAGTTTGCAGTTGGCCATTTGTCCAGTCTGTAAAAATGGGTGGATTTTTACTCTCTCGGTACAAGCTCATCTCTTACTTTCTTGGGAGATATGTTTCTCCTTGAACCAAGACTCTGCTTAGCTTGTTAGTTCTTTTCCCAAATTCTGGCAGAACTCCCAGATGCCTGCCTGCTCTTTAAATATTGCCCATTCCATATCACCTGTTAGACTTTGCACCACTCCCATGATCTCTGCTTTATTATTTTATTTATTTTTACTGATTACTCTCTAATCCTGAAAACACACTATTTCTTCTTAGTTTCAAAGTCTTGCACATTGATTTCCCTGCTTACACCTGTAGCATGGCATGACTTACTTCTCCACTGCCATTTCTCACCTGTCTCCTATAGATGAGGAGCTCCATGTTCCTTCTCCTTTCTATTTCATTCTGCTGCTATTATAGGAGCCCACCCTAACTGGTCAAGTTCTGTTATTTAACAGCCCCCATCTCTAAATTGAACTCAAGTCCTCTTCTGAAATTCAGGTTGTTGTGCCCTAACTTTGTAGTTGTTTTCTTTCTCAGAAATATTTCTGACTCTGGGTTTTTGAAGTTTGTCAACATATTTCTCCTCATCTTTTGTGGTTTGTTTGAAGGACAGTTAAAAACCTAATGTTTATAACTGGTTCTGGGTTTCTTCTTTTAGTAAACCTCAAATCTTCACCTGTAATTAACTACCAGCTACTGGGACTGAATTTCATTTTCTAAAATGTAAATAAGTAATGTAGCCATTTTGTTCAACCAAGGAATCTTATCCCTGTCCTCTTTTCCATTCTGATTAGATTCAAGATAGACAAGATAAGCAAAGAATCCCACAGAAATAAACAATCAGAAACAATCAGGAAAACAAATCCACAATATTCTTCATGGCTCTAGAAAGAGAAAGGCTGACATCTTTAAGCAAAATGGCATTGATAAGTAAACTTACCCTAGACCTATCAGATAGGTAAACAGCAGTTCAATAATATTAGGGTTGTGTATAGATAAATTTAGTTACACATTTTCTTCCTTGCTCCACTTACTTAACTTCAGAGGAGTGTTTGATGGAAAACTGTCCCAATCCAGAATGTCTGTGGCTAGAGCTTTGGCAATACCATTGCCAATTCTAACCTATTAGAACTCTTGAAATCATTTTTTCAACTTACAGATGTCTATAGTATTTATATCAATGTCAATCAAAGTGTGAAGGATGGAGTACTTACAGCTGGTAAATGGTTTGTTAGAGTTCAGAAGTATAGAGATTGAGAGTAAGCATTTAAGACCAACTCACCTACACTGGGAGGGTCCAGAAGACATAGTTTTCATTAATACTTTGAGAAATAAATTTGTGAGGGGAGCCCCAGCACCACTGGAGAGCTCCACAATCACTCTTCTCTGTAGGCCATACTTTACAATGGGATCCACAGCCATTCCACTTGAATACTTAATTGCAATAAGGGTAATTGAATTTCGGGGTGGTGGGGCCAAGTGGCAGCACTCAACTGCCAAAGACAAGCTGGATGTGGCTACCCTAATAGAGAACAGAATCAAAACAGTAATCAGAGTTGTCTGACTTGCAAAGATCTATGGCATTGGCTAGCTACGCATGGTGTTCCTAGAAGTGACACAGATGGTGAACTTACTAAATTCTTACTTCATTTCTATAGCAGAAAAGTTCTACATAAAGTGAATGGAAGTCTAACAAAATAATAAAAACAGAGAGGTATAGTCCCTCAAACAATTCCCAGCCTTAAAGAAGTATATAAACCCAGGACTCCTTGAATAAAAGGGGACCAGATCCCCTTGAGGAAAAACTTCAATACACTACTGAAAATTTACAATATAATATTTCCCCCACTCTTCTTCAAAAGACCTATGGTCTTTCACGAGGATAACTGCACATCACTGAGGAAAAGGAAATAATCAGACCTGTGGGGACTACTGGATACTTACTCTGAACTGGACACTAATTCCAGGGGACCCAAAATGTCTTTGGCCCGCTAGGCAGAATAGGGCTTATGGAGGTGAAGTGATCAATGTAGTTTTCACTCAGGTCCGTCCCATGGTGGGTCCAGTGTGTGTAGGGGGCTCCTTAAACCCATCCTATGGTTATTTCCCCAATTGCAGAATACAAAATTGGAGTAGGCATATGGAGCAGCTGGGAGAATACACACACTGCTTTCCTGACCTGTAGAATGAGGGCTATTATGGTGAAAAAGGCCAAGTAGAAGCATTAGAACTGACTCTACCTAGGAAAACAGTAAATCAAAAGTGATACTGCCTTTCTTAAGGGTTTACAGAGATTAGTGCCACCCTCAAGGACTTGACAGATTTAAGGGTAGTGATTTCTACCACATACCCTGAGCAGAAGACAGATGGATTGTGGAGAATGACAGTGGATTACTATAAACTTAACCAGTGGTGACTCCCATTGCAGCTGCTATACCAGGTGTGGTTTTACTGTTTGAGCAAACTAACACATCCACTGGTACCTGGTATGCATCACTGCTCTGGAAAATGACTTTTTCTCTACCACTGTCCACAAAGACAACCAGAAACCGTTTCTTTTCATCTGGCAAGGCCAGTAGAACACCTTCACTTCTCATCATTACTATACCTATCAACTCTCAAGCCTCATGTCATAATTTAGTTTGCAAAAGTCTTACTTGTCTTTCCATTTTAAAAGATATCATACTGGGCCAGCATGTTTATGCTTTGATGATATTATGTTGATTGGGCATAGTGAGCAAGTACTAACAACTGCTCTAGATTTATTGGAAAGATATTTGTATGTTAGAGGGTGGGAAATAAAATTTACTAAAATTCAGGGGCTTTTAATCTCAGTGGAATTTCTAGGGGTTCAGTGGTGTAGGGCATGTTGAGATATCCCTTCTAAGATGAAAGATAAGTTGTTACATCTGGCCCTTCCTATGGTCAAGAAAGAGACACAATGCCTAGTAGGCCTCTTTGGGTTTTGGAGGTAATATGTTCCTCATTTTATTTTATTTTATTTTTTAAAATATTTTTATTTATTTATTTTTATTTTTGACAGAGAGAGAGAGATACAGAGACAGAGACAGAGAGAGAACTGAACTGGGGGAGCTCCCAGTTCAGCATATGGTTCCGCACGGGCCAAGGCCAGGATTCAATCCTCGGTCCCCGGTGCTGCAAAGTGAGCACTTAACCCACTGAGCCATCCCGGCTTCCCCTGTTCCTCATTTTAATGTATTATTCTAGCCCACATACTGAGTGACCTGAAAAGCTGCTAGTTTTCAGTGGGGCTAAGGAGGGAAGACTCTGCAACAGGTGCAGGTTATTGTGCAAGCTGCTCTCCCATTTGGACGATATGGTCCAGCGGGTCCAATGAAGCATGACCTGCCACAGGCAGACTGAGCAGCTGTTTGGAACCCTTGGCAGGCCCTCTAGATGAACTGCAGCATAAGCCTTTACGGTTCTATTGCCAGGCACTGCCATCATCTGCAGATAACTCCCTGCTTTTGACAAACAGCTCGGCCTATTATTGGGCCTCTGTAGAGACTGAACCCTTGACCACAAGTCACCAAGTTACCATGTGACCTGAGCTTTCTTCTTCTTGTTATTGTTAAATTTATCGGGGTGACATTGATTGGTAAAAATTACATAGGTTCCAGGTGTACAATTCTACATGACAGCGTCTATGTGTTGCATTGTGTGCTCACCACCCACAGTCAGTTCTTTTTCCATCACCGTATATTTGATGCTTGCTCCCTTCTCCTTCATCACCTTCTTCCTTGCCCTCAGGTATGACCTGAGCTTCTTATCATGAACTGGGTGTTATCTGACCTATGATGCCATTAAGACACCATAAAGTTAGGTGTGCACAGCAAATGAAGTGATGTATATGTGTGATTAGGTCTAAGCCCTGAAGGCACGAGTGAGTTACATGAAGTGGCCCAAATGTCCATGGTCCCCACTCCTGCTGCACTGTCTTCTCTTTCCCAGCCTGTACCTATGACCTCATGGGGCACTCTATATAGTCAGGTGATAGAGGAAGAGAAGACTCAGGTCTGGAGAACAGATGGTTCTACAAAATATGCAGATACCATGCAAACAAAGGTGGACAGCTGGAATACTACATTGTACTGGGATAGCTCTTAAGGACAGAGGTGAAGGCGAATCTTCCCAGTGGGCAGGACTTTGGGCACTTTGCTTAGAAGGAGAAAAGGCCAGACATCTGACTATATACAGTAGACTCTCAGTTAACTGGCATTCATGAGGACTGGTGGATGCCGGATAAATGTAAGTAGACTTTCCACTAACCAGAACTCAATCAATAAGCCCTCTCAAGTATTTGGCAAAATCTCAAGAAACTGTCAAAAAATTTTGTTGGTTACTTGAGAGTGCTCGGGACTTAAGTTCCAGCTAATGGAGAGTCTACTGTACTAACTCATGAGCTGTGACAAATGGTTTGGCTGGATAGTCAGGGATTTGGAAGGAACATGATTGGAAAATTAGTGAAAATAAAATTTGGGGAAGAAGTATGTGAGTAGATCTCTCTGAGTGGGCAAAAAACAAGAAGATATGTGTATCCCACATGAATGTTCACCTAAGGGTGGCTTCAGCAGAAGAGAATTTTAATAATCAAGAGGGTGGGATGACTTTTTCTGTAGATGCCAGTCAGCCTCTTTCTTCAGCCACCCCTGCCATCACCCAATGGGTTCATGAGGAAAGTAATGATGGTGGCAGGGATAGAAGTCATGTATGGGCTCAGCAACATGGACTCCTACTCACAAAGGTGAACATGGCTATGGCCACCATTGAGTGCCAAATCTGCCAGCATCAGAGACTAACACTGAACCCCCACATAGCACCATTTCCCATGGTGATCAGCCAGCTACATAATGGCAGGTTGACTACATTAGACTGTTTCCATTATAAAAGGGAATATATTTTGATCTTACTAGAATAGGTACTTATACTGGATATTGAATTACTTTCTCTACATGCAAAGCTTCTGCTCTATCATCTGTAGATTTACAGAATGCCTTATTCATTGTCATGGTATTTTATGCAGCACTGTTTGTGAGCAAGGAATTCAACTCACAGAAAAAGGACTGCTTCATGGGCCCATATTCATGGAATTCACTGGTCTTGCCATGTTCTCTGCCATCCTAAAGTAGGTGGCTAGAAAGAATGGTGAAATGGGCCTTTTGAAATTCAATTACAGTGCCAGTTAGGTGGCAATACTTCATAGGGCTAGGGCAAGGTTTTACAGACAATTACATATGCTCTGAATCAGTGTCCAATATATGGTGCTGTATCTATACTAGCCAGTATTCATGAGTCTAGGAATCAAGGGATGAAAATGGGAGTTTCATCACCCACTGTTACCTCTAGTGATCCACTAGCAAAATTTTTGTTTCCTGTTCTTGTGACTTTATATTTTTTTATTTTATTTTAAAGATGTGTTTTAGTGTTTTTAAGAGAGACAGAGACAGAGAGAGACAGACAGAAGGGGTAGGGCCCAGAGCAGTCTCCATAGTTGTATGTCATCAGTTTTGACATGGTTTCATTCCACATAGGTGGGCTGGGGCCATACAGGGCAGGAACCAGGCCAGGGGCCTCTCACATGGGAGGCACACCCCCATGAGCTGGGGGCTGAGCCAGGGAATGAACCAGAGGCTGAATCAGGGGCCTCCCACATGGGAAGCTCATCCCAGCAAGCTCACCCTGGTGAGAAACAAACTGTGGGCCCCCTTATGGGAAGCATACCACAGTTCATCGTATGGGTCTGCATGGGTTGGGGCTGGGACTCAATCCTTGGACCCCGGGTCTGCGCTTAACCTGCTGAGCCATCCCTGCTTCCCCATGACTTTATATTTTGCTGGTCAGAGGGAGAAGTGCTTCCCGCAGGAGACTCAACAATGATCCCATTGAACTGAAAGTTAATACCACCACCTGGCCACTTGGAGCTCCTCATGTCTCTTAAATAACAGGTAGAAAAGAGAGTTGTGGTATTGGCTTGGGTGACTGATCACAATTACCAAGGGAAAATTTAATTATTACTTCACAGTGAGGATGAGGAAGAGTATGTCTGGAACACAAGAGGTCCATTAAGGTGTCTCTTAGTATTATCAATGTCCTGTGATGAAGGTCAATGGAAAGCTACAACCACCTCATCCAGGTAAGACTATACATGACCCAGACAGACCCTTGTGAAGGTTTGGATGACTCCACTAGGTTAAAAATTACAAGCAGCTGAGGTAGTAGACGAAGGTAGTTCTAACTACCAGCTAGTTATACCAGCTAGAATAGTTATACCAGTTAGTTATAAATGACCACATGACCAGTTACAGAAACAAAGACTAATTGCCATGAGTACTTTCTCTTTATTTTGTTATGAATAAATTTGTGTGTGTGTGTGTGTGTATAAGTTCTTTGTTTTCTTTTCTCTCTTATTCCCTTATCACGTAACATAAGATATGTTGACTTTATGTCAATATTTAAGAATTTTTAATTTTACATCCTGGAACTTCCCAGCCTCTGTAATCATGTGAGCTTATTCTTATTCTGACTATACATTTCTTCATATATATATATATATATATATATATATATATATATATATATATATATATATATATATATATAATCTCCTATTGGGTCTGTCAAACCCTGATTGATATAATTGGTGCTAAGGAGGGAATTCTGAGTAAGGTAAGTCACTGATGCAGAATGCATTGAGTGTTCAACTTAAGTGTTGGACAAATTTATTCTTTCCTTTAAATTATGCAAAGAAAAAATATTATTTTTTACAAGGTGCCTAATAGGGGTATGTCTGGCTGAAATATTAACAGACAATAAAAAATGAAGTTACTAAGGACACCTAGAAAAAGGAGAAGAAAGTTGAAAAGTAGAAGAATAAAATGCAAAATGTTAAAAAGTTAAAATTAATTCATTAGGAGAGAGGTAGAATTAGATTAGATTATTGGAAATAGGATTAGAAAATATATTAAAACAAGCACATAGATCACAACTAATATTTATGTATGTGATTTTATGTGTTCAGGAAAGGAACTTAGTTGACTAATAGGTTTTCTATTGGTAAAAGAAGGAAGGAAATTTTGGGGTCTACAATTAATGGGAATGAATATAGGAAAGCTTTGAAAAGGTTAGCAATTTTTACATCTCTAGTTAACTAGACATTTCTAACTTGGTTCATGTGGATTCTTACACATATAGATCAAATTAAGGACTAAGGACATGGTAATATCACATGAAACTTAATGCATATCCAAGTGAAATATTTACCTGTTAATGTAATAATTACTGTTGTCAAAGCTGTTAAGTGATTTTTATGCTCTGGCTCATCAAATTTAGGCCAAAGACAGATGGTGTATCTGCTAGGCAAGTCAAAAATCTATTTTATTACTATCTTTCTTATTCTTATTTGTCATATTAATGGTGCATTTGATGAATATTTTATACATATAAATGAGATTAAAAAAATATCCTATAGTATAATCTGGTTTGGAAAAGTTCCATATTTTATTAGTAAAGTCAAATAACCACAAGGTAAAGTGAAATAACCATAAGAAAAATTAAGAATAAAGCATTTGAAAGAAAATATGATTCATTATGTATGTTTATATCCAGAACTAAAATAATATGCCTGGAATTTCATAGGATCTGAGATGCTTTGACATCATCACTTTGTAGATATTATTAGATATTGTTAATGAAAGTTTTCATACATCTCTGTCTTGATGTCTTTGGTTTGAAATCGATGGTAAAACGCATCTTCAAAGACTTGCTTTTGGATTGAGCTACTTTTTTCCAGACCAATATTTTTCTTTCCACAATCAGAAAGTTGACTTTTTTTGAGTCTGTTCATTGGCCTATGGAGAATTGTAGAAAGGAAGTCCTAAGCAGGACAACTTGAAGAACAGTTACTATAATCTATTCTAAGCATTATTTTAAGTTGGCAAAGAAGAATGAGAGACATGATGTACTCAGTGTTATTCATTTTTATCCTACTGCCAATTTTCTCCAAGATGAGAACATTCTGAGGTCTCCAGATTGGAAAAGAACCAGTTTCTGTGGCACACTGAAATCAATCTTTTTTAAATAACTAAGTTGTGGTATTGTAACTTCCTAGGCTGTAACGAGCCAGCTGCAATGTTTAAATTTGATTACCAATAGAAAAATAAAATCATTTCTATCTACTCCCAAGCCTCAAAACAAATAATTAATTTAAATTTCATTATGGAGAAAAGATAAAAACTGTTTTTAAGAACTCAGGGAAGCCAGGATGGCTCAGTGGTTTAAGCGCTCACTTTGCAGCCCTGGGGACCGAGGATCGAATCCTGGCCCTGGCCGTGCGGACCCATATGCTGAACTGGGGAGTGCCCCCAGTTCGGTTCTCACTGGGTTGAGACTTTAACCCAGTTCCTGCCCTGTGCAGCCCTGCACCCACCTGTGGAATGAAACTATGTGAAAAAAACCAATGATGTGCAACTATGGAGACTGTTCTGGGTCCTCCCCCTTCTCTCTGTCTCTGTCTCTGTATCTTTCTCTCTCTCTCTCTCTCTTTCTGTCAAAAACAATAAAAATAAATCTTTAAAAAATAAATATTTAAGAAATCAAAAAAATTCTGATATAAAAATTTTTGCAGATATGTTTACTTAAGATTAGAATAATAAAATTGCATCTTGAGCTCTTAGAAGAGCTATTCTTTTTTTTTTAAGATTTATTGTTTTTGACAGAGAGACAGAGACAGAGAGAGACAGAGAGAAGGGGGAGGGCCTAGAGCGGTCTCCATAGTTGTACATCATCAGTTTTCAACATGGTTTTATTCCACGCAGGTGGGTGGAGGCCTTGCAGAATGGAAACTGGGCCGGGGGCCTGCTGTGTGGGAAGCATGCCCTTGCGATCTGGGTGCTGAACCGGGGGCCTCCCACATGGAAAGTATACCCGGGCTGGGGCTGGGATGCAATCCTCAGACCCCAGGGCTGCAAGATGAATGCTTACCCTGCTAAGCCATCCCGGCATGCCCAGAAAAGCTACTTTTTTTTTTTTTAAATTTTATTGTTAAATTTAATGGGGTGACGTTAGTTGGTAACAATTAGGTAGTTTCCAGAAGTACAAGTTCATATCACATCACCCATGAATCGCATTATGTGCCCACCTCCTAGAATCAGGTCCCCCTCCACCACCATGTATCTGGTGCCCACTCCCACCTCCCCCCACAACTCTCCCTCCCCACCTCTCCCCCTTCTCCAGGTAACCACCAAACTATTGAGTGTGTCCATAATGCTGGTGGCCACTCCCACCTCCCCTCCCTCTCTCCCTCCCCTCTCCTCCCCTTCCCTCAGGCAGTCACCAAGTTATTGAATGTGTCCATAGGTCTCTGTGTCTTAGTAACTTTCAGTTTTATATTCCACCTATAAGTGAGGTTATATTTTTCCGGATTCTTTCAGTCTGACTTATTTCGCTTAATAAGATGGTCTCTAGGTCCATCCATGTTTGTTTGTTTTTAAGATTTATTGTAGTATTTTTGACAGAGACAGAGAGAAGGGGGAGGGCTGAGAGCAGTCTCCATAGTTGTACATCATCAGTTTTTGACATGGTTTCATTCCACACAGGTGGGTGGGGGCCGTGCAAGGTGGAACTGCGCTGGGGGCCTCCTGCATGGGAGGCACACCCCCTCAAGCCAAGGGTTGAACCAGGAGGTAAGAACCGAACTGGGGGCCTCCTTCATGGAAAGCATATCCCAGTTCAGCATATGGGTCTGCATGGGCTGGGGCTGGGATTCGTTCCTCAGTCCCTGGGGCTGCAAAGCAAGTGCTTAACCTGCTGAGCCATCCTGGCTTCCCCTAGAAGAGGTATTAATGATCATACTCAATATCAATTTTTAAAAAAGATTTTGTTTTACTGTTTGAAAAGAAGGAGAGAGAGAGAGAGAGAGAGAGAGAGAGAGAGAGAGAGAGAGAAAGGGGGATGGCCCAAAGTAGTCTCCATAGCTGTACATCATTAGCTGTGACATGGTTTAATTCCATACAGGTAGATATGGGGCCATGTGGGGTGGGAACTGGACAGGGGACCTCTTGCATAGAAGGCAAACACATTTTTTGTGGAGCCATCTCAGTGGTTACCGCTTGTACCGCAATTCAGTATATGGGGTTTGCCTGGGGCAGGGGCCAGGCCAGGGCTGGGAAGTGAACGCCAGACTTCTCAATTGTGAGGCAAGCACTCAAGCATTGAGCTATACCAGCATACACTCAACATTAATTTTTTTAAAACAGAAAATTTATATTAAAGACTTTTTACTATGAAATATAATACACATGCCCCAAAGCATAAAACAATTGTACAACTTTAAGAAATCTTACAAAGCAAATGTTTGTCTAGCTACCAATTAGAGAATTTTAATATGTTTTATATTTGGTATCATTATGAATGCACGGGATGTCCAAACTACGGCCCGCGGGCCAGAGGCCCTCTCATCCGGCCCGTGGAGACCTTTTTATCTGAATAAAATAATATTAAATAAATAATTAAAAACAACACCTATGTTTTGATTCTTTTTTATTTGGACCTCGAATGTGTAGTCGGCCCCCAAACTGCTGTTTGATAGTTAATGCGGCCCGCGGGCTGAAAATTAAACTAACAGATTTAAACATATTTGATGAGTGACGGTTTTGAAAAAAATTAAAAAACTTTTATTGTAAATCAACTGCTGATACAGAAAACTCCACAAAAGGAAAAGAAGTAAAACTTTCACTATTTGCAGATCACATAATACCATATATAGAAAACCCTAAGGAATCCACCGAAAATTCAATAGAATTAATAAATAAATTCAGTAAAGTAGTAGATACAAATTAAAATATACAGAAATTCATCACTTTTTATACACTAATCACAATCAGAAGGAGAAATTAAGAAAATAATTCCATTTACAATTGCATCCAAAAGAATAAAATACTTAGTACTAAATTTAACCAAGGAAGTGAAAGACCTACCTGTACTCTGTAAACCGTAAGATATTGAAGAAAGAAACTGAAGAGGATACAAATAAATGGAAGAATATACTGTGTTCATGGAGTGGAAAGATTAATTTTGTTAAAATGACCATACAACCCAAAGCAATCTATAGATTTAGTGCAATCCCTATCAAAATACCAATGGCACTATTCTCAGAATTAGAATAAAGAATCCTAAAATTTATATGGAATCACAAAATACCACAAATAACCATATCAATTTTTAGAAAGGAGAGCCAAATTGGAGGTAACATGCTCTCTGATTTCAAACTATACTACAAAGCTATACTAATTAAAACAGTATGATATGTCTACTAAGGTAGACTCATAGATCAGTGGAACAGAATAGAGAGTCCAGAAATAACCCCAGGCCTATATAGTCAATTAACCTATGACAAAGAAGGCAAGAATATACAATGGAGAAATGACTGTCCTTTCAACAAGTGGTATTGAGAAAACTGGACAGATATGTGAAAAAAAGAAAATTTAATTGGAGCACACTCTTACAGTATGTGCAAAAATAAACTAATAATGGATTAAAAACTTAAATGTAAGACCTGAAGCCATAAAACTCCTACAAGAAAATATAAGTAGTGAACTATCTGGCATTAATCAGTCTTACATGTAGTAATATCTTTTTAGTTATGTTGCCTTGAGAAAGGAAAACCAAAGCAAAAATAAATGAGATTTCATCAAACTGAAAAGTTTCTGTACAGGGAAAGGAAGGAAACTATCTAAAATACAAAAAGGCAGCCTACTGAATAAGTGAATGTATTCATAAATTATATATTAGATAAGGAATTAATATACAAGCTATACAAGGAACTCATATAACCCAGTAACAAAAATAAAAAAATAAACAATCCGATAAAAAAATGAGCAGAGGATATGAAGAGGGATTTCTTTAACGAAGACTTGGAGATGACCAACAGACTTAAAAATATGCTCAACATCACTAATCTTCAGGAAAATGCAAATGAAAACCACAATGAGATACCACTTCACACATGTCAGAATGACTGTTATCAATAAACTAACAACTAATATGTGCTGGTGAGGATGTAGAGAAAAGGAAACCCTTGTGCACTGTTGGTAAGAATGTAAATTGGTGTGGCCACTATGGAAAATAGTATCGAGATTCCTCAAAAAAACTGAAAATAGACTTATCATACAACTCAGCAATTCCACTTCTGGGTATTTATCCAAAGAAAATAAAAATACTAATTTGAAAAGGTATATACAGCCCTATGTTCATTGTAGCATTACTTACAATAGCCAAGATATGGAGGTAACCTAGGTGTCCTTCATTAGATGAGTGGGTAAAGAAGATGTGTTATAAATAATAAATGAATAATAAATAAACAAAAAAGAATGAAATCTTGCTATGTGAAACAACATGGATGGATTTATTGAGTATTATGCTAAGTGAATAACTCAGAGAAAGACAAATACTATATGGTTTCACTTATACATGAAATCTAAAAAACAAAACAAGGGGAAGCCGGGATGGCTCAGTGGGTTAGGCGCTCACTTTGCGGGGCCGAGGACCGGGGATCGAATCCCGGCCCCGGCCAGTGCGGAACCATGTGCTGAACTGGGAGCTCCCCTCGTTCAGTTCTCTCTCTGTCTCTGTATCTCTCTCTCTCTCTTTCCTCTGTCAAAATAAATAAAATAAATAAATAAAATATATATATTAATAAAAAATAAAAATAAAAAAATTAATAATAAAAAAATAAAAAACAAATCAAACAAAAAAAAAGCAAGCAAAACAAAGCAAAAACAGATTCATAGAAACAAAGATCTAACTAATGGCTGCCAGAGAGGAGGGGTTTTGCAGGATGGGTTAAAAATGTGAAGGGGGATAGAATCAATATTGTGATACCATTGCGCAATGACAGATGATTACTAGACTTAGGTGGTGATCACGTTTTTAAGGTATATACATGTCAAATCACTATATTATACACCTGAAACTCATATAATATTGTAGACCAAATATACTTAAATAAAAAAGAACTCCACAAAATGAATCTATGGCTTTATGAATTACTATAAAGCAAATAGTCTTGCAACCACCATCTAGGTTAAGAAATTCAGGGGAAGCCGGGATGGCTCAGTGGGTTAAATGCTCGCTTTGCAGCCCTGGGGTCCAAGGATCAAGTCCTAGCCCTGGCTCATGCAGACCCATATGCTGAACTGGGGTGTGCTTCCTATGTGGGAGGCCCTTGGCCCAGTTCCGGCCCTGTGAGGCCCCCACCCACCTGTGTGGAACAAAACTATGTCAAAAACTGATGATGTACAGTTATGGAGACTGCTCGGGCCTCCCCCCATTGTCCCTGTCTCTCTCTGTCAAAAACAATAAAACAAATCTTAAAAAAAAAAAAAAAAATGAAATTCAATGTTGCCGATCAGTCCAGGAGCCCCTCATGCGATCCACTGCAACTGAACACTCTTAATCTCCAAAAAAGTAATTCTGAATTCTACAAAAGTTACTTCCTTGTTTTTCTTTATAATTTATCATCCAATTGTGCAAGCCTGAAACTATAATCTAGTCTCATCCATTTAAACCAGATTGCTATGTATTTTAAGTCTCGGAGTCATTTAAATTACACGCCCATTTCTTCTCTTTCTTTCCTAATACTGTAATTTGTCTGTTGAAGGACCTGAGGTATTTGAATTGTAGAGTTTCCACAGTCTAAATTTTACTGATTACACACATGGTACAGTTCCAAATACTCTGTTGTTTGTATTTCCTGCAGCTTGGCAGCTGGATCCAGACATTTGATTGCCTTGGGTTTTGATCTTTGGGCCAACTATAGGTGACATTGTGTTGTTTTGTCAGGAAGCACAAAGTTTGGTTGTCTCTTTTTTTGTGAGCCCATTGATGTACACTACCAATCTGATTAATTCCTTTTATTTTTTATTTATTTATGTATGTATTTTTATTAGTTTCAGTTGTATAGAACAACATAGTGCTTAGACATTTATATAACTCACAAAGTCATAACCTCAATAAGTCTATTACCCATCTAACACTGTACATAGTTATTAAAATATTACTATCTTCCCTATGCTGTACTTTATATCCCAGTGACTATTTTTTTTTAATTGTGGTTGATGCTCAATATTACTTTATATTAGTTTCATATGTATAGTGCAGTGGTTAGACATTTATATATTTTATGAAGCCATATCCCCAATAAGCCTAGTACCCATCCGACACTATACATAGGTTTTATATTATTGACTGTATCCCCATACTGTACTTTACGTTCCTATGACTCTTTTGTAACCACCAATTTGTACTTCTTAATCCCTTCACCTTTCTCACCCAGTTCCCCAACCCCCTCCCACCTAGTAACCATCAGTTTATTCTCTATCATTTTCTTTTAATTTGTTAATTTAATGCTTTTATAAAGATATAATTCCCTTCATCTCTAATTTGGTTCAATTCATATAGGGCTGGAAAAATGCTTTATTTTTTATAAGTTTTCTACATAATGAATGACTCCTTGTCATTATTCCAAGGTAGCCAGTTAGAGTTTTATTTTTGTAATATTAGAAACGCATAGATTTAAATGATTAATATTTGACAAATTTCAGTTTGTCACAATTATTATCTATTTTAAAGATTATACTGTTCCATTTTTGAATAGTGGAGGCTTATTAATTTGGTTCCTGAGTACCTTTGACAGAATCCTCATAGTCTTTGATAGCTTACTTGCAATCTGGTATGACAAGGTATTTCAGACTCACCTTGCATATTTCTTTTTTTCTTTATTGTTAAATTTAATGGGGTGACACTGATTGGTAACAATTAGTTTCCGATGTACAAGTCCATATCACATCACCCATACATCGCATTATGTGCCCACCACCCAGAATCAGCTCCCCTTCCATCGCTATATATCCGGTGTCCACTCCCCCCCACAACTCTCCCTCCCCCCTCCTCCCCCCTCCCCAGGTAACCACCAAACTATTGAGTGTGTCCATAATGCTGGTGCCCACTCCCACCTCCCCTCCCACTCTCTCACCTTGTATATTTCTTGCCACAGTCCTAGAATCAACTAAATTCCCAAGAGCCCCTAGATGCTAGGTTATAATTTGGATGCTAGTGACACTAACTACTACTTTGTTGTCTTTGTTTTTAGATGTCTATAGGGACAGAGCTAAGATATACATGTGCACACACATCTTTGTGTTTATAAATAATTCCTGAGTAAATTCTAAGTCTTCCACTTAAATACAGAATTACAGAATTTTTCTTACCTTATTTTGTATCAAATCTACATTGCCTTTCTTCCATACTGAGAATCCTGATCATCAAGGACACATTGGTAGAAAGAAATGGAATAATTTATAATTATTTACTTACTTAATCCCACGTTATACAAACAACACTTTTAGATTAACAGTAATAGTACCATCACTCGTATAATTATTGAGAACATCTGAAATTCTTTTTGTATATATGCTCTTTAATCTTCCCACTTTTTTTTTTTAAGATTTATTTTATTGTTTTTGACAGAGAGACAGAGAGAAGGAGAAGGGCCCAGAACAGTCTCCATAGTTGTACATCATCAGTTTTCAACATGGTTTTGTTCCACACAGGTGGGCGGGGGCCAAATAGGCCAAGAACCGAACTGGTGGCCTCCTGCAGTGGAAGCACATCCCAGTTCAGCATATGGGTCCACATGGGCCAGGGCGGGGTGGGGGATTCGATTCTCTACCCCAGGGCTGCAAAGCGAGTGCTCAACCCACTGAGCCATCTGCGCTTCTCCTTCCCAACTTTTTAAAAGTTATATTATATTATGCTAAGTATATAACCATTACATATTAAATTCTCTCTTTTAGCCTCATTTAATTTTATTTCTATAAATAAATATATGTTTAAATCTTACCACCTATTCTTATGATAATGTCTCTCTAGTTATTTTGGTTACTTGATTCTCCAGAAAGGTTTCAAGGAAACAATACAGTATTCCATGAGTTCTTGCATGGTGATAATAGTTGAGAACTTTATATTTGAAAGTCAATTTTGCTTACTATAAAAGTGTTGGTTCACATTTTCTTATCTTGAATGTCTTAAATACGTTATTCAATTTTCTTATGGCATAAAGCATTGCTGTCAAAGACTCTTATAATAATCTAGTGTTCTTTCCCTTATAATTCACTTGCTGCTTTTGCCTGAAAGCCCCAAGGACTTTTTTTTTTAATCTCTCAAATCCAGTAATTTTATTAGGGTATGGCTCAGTGCTAGTCATTCTGGGTTGATAGTTATAGTCTTAGAGGCATGGTTAAATCTTTTTCTTTTTTTTTAAATTCATAGACATTTTCTTGAGTTATAAATGTTGCTATTTGATGATTTCTTTTGATTATTTTATTAGTATTTCTTCTCTTCCCTCACTTTTGCTAGCTTCTTCAGACTCCTCTTATCTGTTATTTAGACCTCTTTTGCCCATCTTCATTATAAGTCACTTGCTACCAAATACGTTTTCTCTTGTCCTTCATTTCTTTTACATTAAAAATAAAAAAAATATATATTTGCCTTATAGTTCTCTTAAGGAATTCTTGCATTTGTGTTGATTTCCTCTTGTGTTCCTTCTGGTATAGTCTTCATTTCCAAAATAATATTTTCTTCTCTTTCAGATTTACCCCCAATTTTTGACACTTCATTTCTGAGTTATTCTAATTTTATTTATGTTGCTTTTCATCTATTGTCATTTCCTTAATGTCTTTTTGCTTCTTTAAAAATAGAAGATATGGTTTTAATGTATTCTCAGCATGCTCTCATTGTCTACAAGGTTGGATGGGTTTTTGCTCTTATGGGATTTCAACTTCTTAGGTTTTTGCTGTTTGTTTTATATAAATTGGTTTTCCTGAATTTTTGGAAGAAGTCAAGGCTCAGGATATCTTTCATATAGTTCCCTCTTCATGTTATGTTGAGGAAGAAAGACAGCAGCTTGCTTTTTAAGATTTCTTGGATGCACTTTCCTCTCCCACTCTTACCTGTGCCTTCTCTGTTGTACCTATTCTCTACAATTTGTGTTACATACCCAGGAGTTTCTCCTTTGTATGACTCCCTTCTGGAAAGCAGCAATGATGGCTGTTTTGAGAATTTGTAGGGGCTAGACTGCTCCTGATCCTTCAGATTCTATTACATGCTATTGGCACTCACCAGTGATAATTTTTTTTTTTTCAGTGATAATTATTGACTGTTTTGGAGCTCTCCTGTTCTGATGTCCATCAGATGTCCTGCTGTTTTCCTCTTCTTACGTCTGTACAGGTGATGAAAGTCTTGTGGCTGTTGGTGATTTGTCCTCAGTCACTTCGTTTGGAGTTTGAGGATGTAACCACCTGCCATGTAGTGTGGTAACCAGTCTCCCACATGGCCTCTGCATTTCTTCCCTCTGCTACCTGTATAGTCATTCTGTTTCTCACATCCAATGATGGGGACTATTTCTGAATCAGGAATGGCCCCTGACTAACTTGACAAACAAAATGGGAGAAAGTGACATTTTGTGAAGCTCTTGGATCCCAGCCACGATGTGAGAAGGCCAAATGAAGAACTGAAATGTTCATAACAACAGCACCACCTCAGCTGCCAGATAACAACCATATGAAAGAGATATATTGAATATTCTATGCCAGATGAGTTCCCAGATTACTGTAGCCACAGTTATAAGATATAATAAAATGGTCATTGTTTTAAGATACAAAATATTGGAATAGGATTTAATATAGCAATAGGTAACTAAAACCTTTAGTTTGTTATAAATCTTGTCTGTGGTTTTTAGTTTTGTTATCTAGCTGTTTTATTGGTCTTTATGTGGGGATTTTAAGAGATTCTAAAACAGTGCACAGTATGTAACACCTTTTGCCACAATCTTCCCAAAATCTACTTGACATAAGATTATATAATGTGCTTTTCTAGGATAGACCTCAGTCATGACCTATGAAACCAGCAGGAGGTATAATTCAGAACCAGAACAGAATGTAGGGAATTTATAGTTTGCTGATATAAACTGGTTTTCTAATCATCCCTACATAAGAATATACTTCTCTTTCCTCATTTTCTGCCCCCTAGTCATTGCAGTTCACATTGAATAAGTTAAGAATCAATATATTTGGGGGAAGCTGGGATAGCTCAGTGAGTTGAACACTCCTTTGTAGCCCCAGGGACCAAGGATTGAATCCTGGCCCCGGCCTATGTGAACCCATGTGCTGAACTGAGGTGTGCTTCCCATGTGGAAGGCCCCCAGTTTGGTTGTCACCCTCAGTTTGGTCGCTGGCTTGAGGAGGTGTGCCTCTCATGTGGGGAGGCCTCCAGCCCAGTTCCCACCCTGCGTGGCCCTTGTTCACCTGTGTGGAAGGAAATCACGTTGAAAGCTGATGATGTACAACTATGGAGACTGCTCTGGGTCCTCCCCCTTCTCTCTGTCTCTCTGTCTCTGTCAAAAACAATAAAATAAATCTTTAAAAAAAGAATCAATATATTTGGTATCAATTTCCTGGATAAAGTTGGTACCTCAATTCTCTAGAACCAGGTTGATAGGAGTATCAAAGAAAATTTCCAACAATTATAAAACTTTCACAAAAAAAATTCAGAATGCATCATCTGGATGCTGCAGGCAAGCCAATAATTTGTCTCATTTGAAAGCCAATCCATTCATTCATTCATAAAAGTTCTGAGTGCTTATTGTGACTCAGAAGCTGCTCTCTGTATTAGGGCACTGGGTATACACCAGTAAGCAAAGCAAGCATCCTCACCCTTGAAGAATTTAAATTCCAGTGACTTATAGTCTTTAAATACTTGTTCAGTGGTCATTCTATTGTTACCTGAGTAGGTCCTTTGGAAGTGCCAACTCCACTTCCAGCTCCTTACAACAAAGAAACCTCCTGAAAAATCCTAATAAATAACATTTTGTCCATTTTGCTGCATTTGCAGTAATGGCAGACAGTTCGTTGGCAATTGGTTTCTCTGGACGCTACCCAGCTAGACTTCTTTTAAATTCAATTCCGATTTCAAAGAGTCACCAGAGTTGAAACCAACATGTGGCAAGCAGTTCAGGGGAATAATAAAGTATTAGTTTTAGATTACTTTTGCTTAAAAACAAAAGTTACCTAGGATGGTGCTTTAACAATTCCAGTCACCACAGAATTTTACAAGTGGATACTTCATTAGATTAGTAAAAATTCTGGACTTCTGTGTGTGTAGGCGTAGGAGGATGAGAGGAAAAGGAGTTGAATAGTAGAGGTTGTTAAAAGATGAAGTAAAAAAAAAAGAAAGAAAGAAAACGAATAAAAGCCTATATTCTCAACACCAACAATTTAGGCAAAACTAGTATTTTAGTGGGTTCTTCGTGTCCAACCTGGAAATGTACATTATTAACAGGAAACTTTCTACCTACTCCTTGACTCTCCTTTTCCCATCCTTGCGTCTGCTAAGATCTATCAGTAGGTGGAAGATATTGTCATTGTTTACAATGCTCATAAGCTTGCATGGATGTGAATGACATATATTTAGAAATCAAAATAAAGCTTTAGGAAGATCTTCAATTTAATGGAAACTAGTCTAGTCATTTGGGAACCACAAGAGCTTTTTAGGGAAAATCTGCCTCTGCAAGTTGGAGGAAGTGTGGGTGTATTGGAGTCCCGGTGACACCTTGTGATGTCAGTCACCCCCAGCCTGAGGTTGATTGGCTATGAAGAGCTGAAGCGGAGTTTAAATTCCTGCACCATCAGAGAAATATTCAGAACATCAACAGAAGAGTGGTTTTACTGGGCGTAGATTTCCTCTTTGAGAACTTCAGCCTGATTGTTGAGACTTTGAGAAAAGTCTTTGTGAACTGAAGAGGGTAAGACATTTTCTGGGTTTAATTTTTTGAAAATGACTTATATTGTGTTGTTTGAAAAATAATAAATATATATACATATACATGTTGAGAGGTCATATGCCATGCAGCGAAAGATGGGGAAAACTGTGCCTTGTGTAAAAATGACTCCCATTTTTGTGACTGTTGTTTATGCACAGTAAATAATATTAAAATGACATGTTAAGTCAGTAGTACTTTAGTTTGATCTCTGCATGGTACCTTTGAAAGGGAGGGTTTAAAGAACAGGAGGCAGATAGAAAGTCATTTTGAAGTTTAGCGTTAATTGGCAAAACAAAAACTTTCACATTTAGGTATCATGGATATAGTGATGTTCATGGCCTACAGGACATTGTGAAAGAATCTAAACTAGGCTGGCAGGACTTCCAAAATATGGTCTTTTAATTTAGAAAGCATTGAATGTTATTCATCTACAGAATATCCAATAATATTTGTTATGAACGGAGTAACTGAAAGAATATGCTGAGACCACTGAAATAAACCAAGGGTGTGATGATTATAATGTTTTCTGTATTATTTAGCTGGCTAGTCATATTAATATGATGCCTTGCATACAGTCAGAATTCAATAAATGTTAAACACAGTTGTTTTTTGAAAATATTTTCTAGTATAGAAGAGTTAGGATTATCTATACTCCTGTCCATATTTATTTTTATTTGTTACGTGTATTCTACTTCATGAATTATCAGAAGTGCCTATCTTCCTTCCATAAGAGAGAATGGGACCTGTGGTCAGCAATGTATTCTGTATAGATCTAAGATCCCACTTGTAATAACAACCCTTCTAGTGACACATCTTTTTCAGGAGCAATAATTTCTGGTGAACAATACTTTCTGTTTATCTGAGGGCCAAGTAGACTATCCTACTTTGCTCTGCTTGGTTAAAACATAGTAACAAGCATAATTTTCTAAAGGGTGTTAGTCCACTTACCTACCCCAAAATGGTGATGTGGACCAATGAGTCTCAGAGCTTAAAGGCCTTCTAATTCTATATTTAATTTTGAGGTACCTAGGAGTTATTTTACTATGGTTGAAGGCACATGACATGAGATTGGTTGTAATTGACCTTAGGACAATTACAATTGGAATGATTAGAGATTTGTATTGATTTACTGGTTTGGTTTTCTGTATTCCTGATAGAATTCATGTCCTGGTCTAATTCAACCTTATTTTCAAAGAGAAGTAATGAAATAAATTCTAGCTAATGGATGTTCTTCTTAGTTAGGTTCTGGGTAATTTTACTTTTATAAGACCAGCTTATTATCATTTTCACTAACTGTTATATACTCAGCACTCAGAAGAGTATCTCGCATATAGGATGTTCTCCATAAATATTTGTTGAGTGTCAATGAATGGATAATTTTTTCATTAATATTATGAAAGACAATAACACTAAGTCAAAAATAGTTAAATTAAGCATGGTAAATTGAGCCTATGATTTTTCTTTTTTTTTAAGATTTACTCCATTGTTCTTTTTTTTCTTTTTTCTTTTTTTTTATTTTGACAGAGAGGGAGAGAGAGAGAGAGAGCTACAGAGACAGAGCGAGAACTGAACTGGGAGAGCTCCCAGTTCAGCACATGGTTCCGCACGGGCCAGGGCCGGGATTCGATCCTTGGTCCCCGGCGCTGCAAAGTGAGCGCCTAACCCACTGAGCCATCCCGGCTTCCCCTGATTTTTCAAGCTATTATTTCTTTCTTTTGGCCAATCTCTTTGATTTCAGTGAAAGAAGATATGTACTTTACAAGTGAATATTAATTTTGAGGAAACTCCAGAACAAGTGTTCTTTAGAACACAAAGAAGTTTTGTCTACACTTGAGAGTAGCCAGAGAGAGGAAAAACTGTAATTTTCTTCTTCAGAACCTAAAAGTTTTAGATCTTTTCAGCTCTGTGAAAACAATTGATAAAGGTTGAAAGTCTCTAATACATATACTGCCTTCCAAATAGGTGAAAATCAAACTGAGGTTGTTTATTTCCTTTTGTTGCATGATCTTATTGTAGATTGATAGCATGTACAATGTAGAAATTATATTGAAGGATTAATATAATTCTTCAATTGAAATAATTGAAGAAAAACTTGGGGGTTTTGGGCTTTTATTTCCCTAATTTATTACTCAGAATAGTGCTACGGTTTATCTGCTACTATTCTCTTTAGTGTGGTAGCTTGGATCTTTCATTTGGAACTACACTTCACAAAAATATAATTATTTTTATAAAAAATACTAATTAAAAATCTAATATAGGATTTAAGATTTGACTTTCTTGAATGCTTTATGTCATACTAAATTCTTTGGGAGCCAATATCAGCTGTGTCAGGTCCCCAAGGTGTATTTTATTTTAGTTCATCAGGCCTCTTTTTAAGAAATGATTTTCTTTAATCAGGGTGCAAAATGGTATTTCTAGAAACATGAGCAATTTAGTGCATCTTTCTTATGTTTCATAATATTCCATCCCTAAGAAACTCGAAAACTAGAAACTTCCTTCATAAAAAACACAACATTCATTGGTGTAGAGCATCTCCAGTTGTTGTTGTTTAGATAAGAGAGAAGCAAAAGAAAATACAAGTGAACTTGGTATTCAGTGGTATTTTATCAGGGCTTGTAATATTTGCTAGTTTTCAGAGCATCATGAGGTTACCACCCACCCTATTCAAATTTCACTTTGAAAATTAACATAGTGAGCAGCCTAATTTTTGTTTGATCAGGAAGCCAAACCATTGGCATGCAGTTATTTTGAGAGTATCATATTTAGAGAAAACCTTCTTTTCCTTCAAAAGTGAACCTAAGATTAAAACAAAAAAATGTTTTGATTGTGGGAACTAAAGGGAAGTGTAGAAGAGGAAACAAATTTCTCTACCCTCTTAGGATCTCCTGCTGGGCCTAAGAACTAAACTGACCTCAGACACATTAACAGGAGAAAAGCAAAGTTTTCTTAAAATCTTTTCATGCACATGGGAGCCTTCACAAGACAATGAAGATCTAAAGAAGTGAGTGGAGCAAAAAACTTTTATACCTTTTATTTAGACAAACAAACAATACATTTGTGAAGAATTGACAAGGCAAAGGGGTTTGGGCTATGGGCTGTAGATTGTAGAGAAACTAAGATAAGGGTTAGTTTAGCAAGGTTACGTAGTTTGTACAGATTTCTCTCAGCCTTGACTCTTTGTCTCTGGTGGTAAGAATGCCCTCCTTCCTCCAGGTACAGAGAAGGCACCTTTCACATGGGCGTTTTGTCTCTTGCTTTCAGGAAGAACAAGGAGGATCAAAGAGCCCCTCTCACATCTGCTGTTTCTCAAGAGCCTTCAGCTCAGAATAATTTTTATGTCAAAGAGGCATATTTTGGGATGAGATGTTCTAGCTTCCTTCAGAAGTAATATCTGGTTGAATTAGTTTTGTTTTAAGTTCAGCTGAGGGGAAGCCGGGATGGCTCAGTGGGTTAAATGCTCACTTTGCAGCGCCGGGGACCGGGGATCGAATCCTGGCCCCGGCCCGTGCGGAACCATATGCTGAACTGGGAGCTCCCCCAGTTCAGTTCTCTCTCTGTCTGTATCTCTCTCTCTTCCTTTCTCTCTCTCTCTCTCTCTCTCTCTGTCAAAAAAAAAATAAAATAAATAAATAAATAAAAATATATTTAAGTTCAGCTGAGCATTTTCATAGGTTTGTGTGTTGACATTAGGCAAAAGATTTGAAAAAGAAATTAAAATGATACCAAAACACCAGGACTGACATGAACTATGATGAATTCAAATAAAGAAAGCAACACAAACTAAGAACGTTGAAGAGGAATAATGCTCATGATATAAAATGAGAGGCTCTGTTGAAACACTTGAGCTGATATGAGGAACATTCTTGACCTCCTTTTCTTAGGATTTCTATTGTTTTCTGGAATAAATATAAAAAATCAGATTAGACAATTTCTTGAACCCAATGTTGCAGATGTTATTTAGTATATTCAGACATTATTGAGCGATGTATGCTTAGTTCTTAGATTAAAGGTTAAAATCACTAAGAGTACCTTAAAAACAAACCCTTACCTATTCCTACCCTCAGTGAACTGATTTGTTATTCTGGGTGGAATTTGTGCATTGGTATGTTTTTAAATCTCCCCAGGTAATACTAGCACACAGCCAGGGTTGAGTATCTCTGGCTTGAAACTTCTGTCACTAGTATAGTATATATTTCACATTGACAGAAACAGAGTGACAAAACTGAAGTTTGGGATAAACTTGCAGAAGTTTTCACAAAATGTATGGAAGTCCATCTGATTGCTAGGGCAGCCATAGGGCTTACAAATGCAGAGCAATTACTTTCCTTTTAAATCATTTCAATAACTTTTTACATTAGCATCTAGTCTAGTACATCTATTTTTAGATATAGAACAAATTGTTTCTCAAATCACCAGTTTCTGAGGTGTGAAATGAAGCCACCCTCCAGAAAAATGCTGTTTGATTTGGCCTGTTTCTTTTAGCATGATTCACAAGTGCATCTCAAACCTCTAATCTTCCCGAGAGACTTCAGTACTGTGAATGACACAAGAATTTAGCATAATCATGTATAATGTATGACTAAATGTAGCACATTAGATATTCAGAGCTTTCTGGACCTGTAATATGAAGTCTGCCATGGTGCACCTCTTAAGATCAAGAAAAAAAGGCAAAACCAACTTATTATCGTAAGGTTTATGGATGTGACTGAGAAGCCGTGTGTGTGTGTGTGTGTGTGTGTGTGTGTGTGTGTGTGTGTGTGTGTAGACACATGCCCACTTCCTATGAATACTTTCAATAAATGTTGTTTTCTGGAGGAATATATCTTCCAGGTTGCTCTTCCATGCAGAGCGCATAATTAATACATATTGTGAAAACGAATGGTTGGACATTTCTCTGTTCCTTTCTATTTTCACCATTTATCATATTTTATGTGTTAGTGAAGAAGTGTTTATAGAGCTCCACATAGAAACGTTTTCAATTTATTTCTTAGGAATGAGGTTTTTTTAACTACCTTATTGAGTATTATTCACATATATAAAAGTCTGACAATTAAATTCGTGAACTCATCCTAGCAAAATGTGCTACATACCTCATTGCTGAATATCACTACGGTCACCCTGGGAAGTGATACACTGACACCAGCACCTAGTCCACCATTCAAAGTAATTTTGGAACTCTTTTTTCTGGAATGTCATCAGCCGTCGTTGTATTACCCTTGATGTCCTAAATGACATCAAAATGGCTTCTTTCCAATATTTCCTTTATATTTGGGTAAAGAGAAAAGTCATTGGGCACCGGATGAAATGAGTAGGTAGGGTGTTCTAGTACAATGATTTGTTTACTGGCTGAAAACTCCCTCATAGACAGTGCTGTGTGAGCTGATGCATTGTCATAATGCAAGAGCCATGAGTTGTTGGTGAAAAGTTCAGGTCATTTTTGTTTAAGTTTTTCATGCAGCCTTTTAAGAACTTCCAAATAGTCTACTTGGTTGACTGTCCAGTTGGTACAAATTCATAATGAACAATCCCTCTGATATCAAAAAAGGTGAGAAACATCTCTTTGACTCTTGATTTGGACTGGCAAAACATTTTTGGTCATGGAGACATGTCTGACTTCCATTGTGCACTTTGACACTTTGTTTCGGGGTCATATTGGTACACGCATGTTTCATCACCAGTGATAACATGGTCCCAATACATCGTCTTGCCCCTCCACACTGTCTTAGCAAATGTTGACTCCCCTTTGCTTTTAAGTTCATTGATGAGCTCCTTTGGGACCATTTTTGCACACACCTTTCTCATGCCAATATTTTCAGTGAAGATTTTCCTGTGTCTCCAGTGATGTTTGCTTGGTCTGCTATGCTTTTCATAGTTAGCCGGTGATTTTGACACACAATTCAATGAATTTTTGCAATGTTTTCTCAGTTCTGCTTGTTACTGGTCATCCTGTCCTCTCTTCATCAATGACACTTTCTTTCCCCTCAGAAAAATGTTTCCTCAGTTGTAGGCTGCCGTTTTCTTCATGGCATTGTCACTATAAACTTGAACTAATGTGCCCCTGATTTCACTTCCACTCTTGCAAAGTTTAACAAGAAATTTCATGTTTATTCATTGCTTTAATTCAAGCTCCAATATTCTTGTGGTGGCACACAAAAACATGAAACAACAATAATGACTGCCACTCAGCAAGACACCACCACATGTCAACACAAACACAGCTGTGAGACACTGACATACTAAGGTTATGAAACCTTAGCTAGTTGTTTGTACAGTGATGCCAACATAAGCACATGGTGGCAAGTTTGCAAACTTAATTGTCAGACCTTATACTTCACCGATTTGAAGTGTACAGTCCATGGTTTTTAATATATTCACAGAGTTGTGCATACTTCATTAAAATAAATTTTAATATTTTCATCACCTCAAAAATTTACCCTTTGCTCTCAACACCCAAATCCCCATCTCTTCCCTCCCTGGGAAATACTTATCTACTTTCTGTTTCTACAGATTTGCCTATTTCAAATATATCATATGAATGGAGTTAATTGTACAATATGTGATCTTTTGTGTCTAACTTCTTTCACTCTGTATAATGTTTTTAAGATTCCTTTGCTTTTTAGCATGTATCAGTACTTCATTCCTTTTCATAGCTGAATAATATTTCTTTATATAAATATAGTACATTTTATTTACCCACTTATCAGTTGGTGGACATTTGGATTGTTGTCTTTTGTTTTTTTAATAGAATGAATGTTAAAAAGTTGAAGCTCCTATACTTTTTTTTTTTTTTTTTAGTGTGGAGAAAAACATCTGTTCTTCATCACAGGTAGTGGTGTCATACCTGACTATGAAGGCCAGCATCCTGCTTATGTTCCTTTGGGGGTTGTCCTGTGCTCTTCCAGTAAGTATCAGGATAGGTATATATGAGAATAATCTTTTATACTTAAAATGTCACAATTTTTATTGGGTATGAGCCAACGTGGCTATATATATTCCAGTCAGATAAAAACAGTAGTTTCTTAGAAAGCTGTTTTTTAAAAATTATCATCCAAGTTGTTATTCCTTATTCTGTTCAGTTGCCATTTTCTTCCTCAGTTCTTAAAGTGTCATACTCAGACCAGCAACATCAGTATCGACTAGGACTTTGTTATAAATGTAAATTCTAGAGTCCTACCTCAGACCCATTGAAACAGATTCTGTAGGGATGGGGCATGGCAATCTGGGTTTTAACAGGTCTCCAGGTGATTCTGATGCTTGGTGAAATTTGACTACCACTGCTCCTAAGTAAGTAGTATGTTAATAGCTGCTGCCTTGGAAATTTCTCTGTGGGCTGACCATGTGCACTAAATTTTCTAGGTTGCCAAGTATCAAAATATTGAATCAAAGAGCTCTGAAGAATGGAAGGTGAGTAGAAATAAGATTTTTTGAAATATTTTTATTTTCATATATTATTAATATAACCAAATTATCCTCATTGCAATTGTAGAAGTTGCTGATTTAATGAACACATTAATAACCTATAACAGGTAGTAAGAACTATAATTTCAAGTTCATGTAAGAAAATTTAGTTCATATAATAATTCAACTCTAACTTTTAAAAATTAGTTTTTATTTTTTATTGTTAAATTAATTGGGGTGACGTTGATTCGTAAAAATTACAGAGGTTCCAGGTGTGCACTTCCATAGCACTTCACCTATGTGTTACAATATGTGTGCACCACCCAGAGTCAGCTTCCTTTCCATCCTTATATATTTAGTTCCCCTTCTGCCTCTCCCACCCTCTTCCCTATATATTTAGCTCCCCCTCTCTCCTCTATCACTCTGTCTCCCTTACCTTCAGACCACTAAACTATTATTTCCATGGGATTCTGTTTCTTTGTTGCTTTCAGTTTTATATTCCACATCTGAGTGAAGTCATGTGGTTCTTAACTTTTTCTGTCTGGCTTATTTCACTTAGCATGATGATCTCAAGTTCCATCCATGTTGCAAATGGCAGAATTTCATCTTTTCTTATAGCTGAGTAATAGTCCATTATATATATGTATCCAGTCATTTATCAAAGGGCACTTCTGTTTTTTCCACAAGTTGGCCACCATGGGTACTGCTGAAGTGAACATCCAATTTATAAAATTCAATAATAGAAAAAATTGAATGAAGAAAACCATTGAACCTTCCTTGAGTCACATAAAGTCACCAAAAAAAAAAAAATGAGTTAAACCTGAAACTTAGTCAGAGATCTGATTTATTTCACTTTCTTTGATCTTCTAATAATTCTGAGAATGCCTGAGCCACCTCTGATGCCCTTTCCCCATCAACTCTTCTCTCCTTTGAGCATGGCAAAACCCCTAAGTCCCATGTGGCTCAAAGCTGCCGAGAGACAGGTGTGAAGACACACAGTTCAAAGTAGAGCAAGAAAGTGCTGCTATCAACAGGTTATCAATAAGCCTCTTAGCAATGCGAGGCTGGGGATATGTCCTCAAAAGAAAATACTGAATAGTTCTCAAGATGCTGCCATTGGTGTTAGCTGATTTAATCTCATAGTAACCCTGTGGAGTGGTTGATAATATTCCAAATTTATAAAAAACTGATATGAAACAGGTGAATTATCCAAATTCACATAGAGTGACCAACCAATGAGACTTAAGGGTTTTCTGAAACATATGAATTTCAGCATTAACACCAAGATCGTTGGTATTCAGGGCTAAAACCAAAACAAGGAGCTAATTGAGACAAATCTGGATTCTGAGTTTCCATGCTGTTTTTCCTGTGTTATATGAACAACCAGTTTCAAAGAAAGCATATTTTTCTCTAAGTTATGTATCAGAAATACAAAATTTTTCTAGGTCTTTTATATCACAAGATTTTTTCACGTCATTAGTCATCCCACATTCATTTTTTAGCCATTTCCTCATCATTATTACTCATGCAAATAAAAAATATATATCAAAACACTTAAAAAACACCCCAAATTATTCCATGTATTTGTGATGACATGATCCATCTGAGAAGGACTAATTTGTTTCCCTTCCTTTTTTATAGGGTTATTTGGCTCAGACACCAACACCCCCTTTGGTAACTATCTCATTTATTTTTGTCATAAACATCTCATTAAGTAACTGTAACACTCTACTCATTACCTTAGGCCATTTGAAAAGTAGTAAATCCAAACTGCAAACAATTGATCTGCATCATATTTTTTTCCTTTCTTCAAGAATTACTCAATAACATCTTTTGTTTTTTTTTCCTTCTTTTAGGAAAGCAGTGAGTCATCAGAGGAAAGTAAAGTTAGCTCAGAGGAACAGGTAATTAAACAGACGTTTTTAAACTTTTCAGGTTACTTAGGAGTTGAAGGAAATGATGTTAGATTAAATTGCCTGGCAACCATTCTAAATATAATATTTTCTAACCATTGGTCATGCTGACTAAATAGTCCCATAAAATAAGAAAAAAAAAAATGCCTAGGAAAATTTAGATGTGGACATATTTATCACTGAGGCTAGATTATAGACAGTGTGGCCCTAAATGTCCCTCTCTAGTTAAAAAGAATGCGTGCATGCACACGCACACACGCATACACACACACACACACACACACACACACACACACACACACGGTCATTGACCATGTCAGGCAAGTAATAGTTCACCCATCAATCTAAAATGTTGCTTTTACAATTAGAGCAGTTCCCATCAGGTAGAGAAAAGTGTTCTGGCTAACAGGACATGAAGTGCCTGGTAGGTCTGAAAACCTCCTCTATGTTAAGATCCTATTGAAATTTAAATAGAAGATCCATGAGAAAACTGTAATAAAAATGACTTTCTCTTGGAAATAGTTTCATCTGTGGCCCTGAGAGTGAGAAAAGCTGACATCGCTTGTGTCCTTTTAATAAAAAATTGCTTTTTTTTCCTCCTCCTCCTGCTCTTCCTCCTTCTCCCTCATTTTTTTTTTTTTTTTTTTTTTTT